>JAMXBB010000008.1:85332707-85427292 GCA_024138015.1 Lumnitzera littorea | reverse complement strand
GAGGGGGGGGGGGGGGGGGGGGGGGGCGGGGTTTGATATGAATTGATATCTTCGAACTTTTTAAAACTTTTTTGATATAAGAAAAATAAAATTACCCCTCTTAACAACTTATAATGGTGAACAGTGATAATTTAATAATTCAACACATAACAATTAATAAAGCAAATTAAAAGAGTAAAGAAGGAAAATATCAGGTAGAGATTTTATGGAGCTTCGGCCTCCTACCTATTGCTCTCTTTTAGCTCCACAACTGGAGACCTGATCTACTTCACCGGTGCTGTTCCAATTGATCCATTAAATCAGAGAAAAGAATTACAAGCACTCGTCATACATAGACTTTACAAAACTTTGCTTTGCCTATCTAGGCTCTCTACAATCTAGGCTAATATAGATCTACAGAGTATAAATATACTTGTCTCAACACTCAGACAACAAATAATAATTACAAATTACAAATTATAAGTGAGAACAGAAGTATAAATCTCAACTAATTTCACTCAAGATAGAAATGATGCATGTTGAATAATTTGCTTCGGTGGAACTTTTTGAAGAAGTTTCTGAATGACTTTCTGTAACTTTTCAGAAGATATAATCTTAATCTCGATTTTTTGTTTTGTAAGAGATTTTTTTTTTCAGAGTAGTCTGTAAACATTTTGAATCCTTTCTCTTTTATATTGAAATCTTCCAATAGCTAAAAATTTGAAGATTACCTTTTTCATATCTTATCCAATTGTTAGTTTGTTGAAAATAATCCTTGGATATTTTAAGAAGATTTTAGTCATTTGAATTTCAAAACAACTCTTCTTATTTTGTTTAGATCAGATAAACTTCAATCCGTAACCACCAAATAATCTTTTGATTTGAATTTGTTGAGGAGATATGCCTTAACAGAAACTTTTGGATAAAACTCATGTTCAAGATTTGAATTTTCATAAAATCTAATTCAACCTTATCCTTATCAATATTTGTGTCTATCTTGATTTTTCAAAAATTAATTCGCTCAAAAATCCCCATGGATCATGATTCTATCTTGAGTGAAACGGGATTAAGTCTATTTTCCTAATACACTCAAACATTATTCCATCAAGCTAGTAGAGCTAGGCTTTGATTAATTCGAATTAAAAAATAATGTCATATGTTTCCAGATCAACCTTCTGAAAAGATCAATTCTTCCTTTCTTTAAGACTTTTGAACCAACTTTTGAATGATGTGTTATACTACTTATGCTTATAAAGCTTCTAAAATACTTTATGAAAAATTTCAGACTATTCTTTTTCTAAGTCAAGTCAGACCTTCTGAATAAAGTTCTGCAAACAACTTAGATTTGTGAAATTAAACTTTCTGACAACTCTTCTAAATGCCTGCAATCTTAATGATTCATTAGCATTTATCTCTTTTTGTTATTATCAAAATATATGAGAGATATTTAACATGATTGATTGGTTACTAATTAATCGATAGAAGAAAGAAGGCTAGCAATTGATTGAGTTATTCCCTATCGATCAATCACCCTTGAAATAAAAAGATTAGAAGCTTCTAATTTGATATAGGGTTTTATCAGTCGATTGGTGGGAGTGTTACTGAATGATCGGTAGCTACGAATTCTATAGCTTTTCATATTGCAATCAGTAGACTAAAACGAAACAAATGCCAAATTTTGATGATTTTGAAAATGGATCAAAATACAATTTAAGTGCTACTAACATGTTTTAAAAGATCCTTTATAGTTAGGTAAACTCATAAAACCATTTAAATGCCATAATATGATCGAATCACCATTCAGGTTGGACAAAGTCCAATTTTGGCAAAAATGAACAAAACTAAGTAGTTTTGAACACCAAGTAATGAGATTACCAAATGGTCGTTACGAGCAAAGTTCAATAGCATAGATAATCACACTAGTACAGCATTTTAAGCACAAAGGCCAAGTTTACACAAAATTATATCAAAAAGGATCATGCATAACTCAAGCCAATACATCAAATTTACATAAATCTTTTAGCTATGGCCTTAGAGTACTTTGAGCAAACTTTGATATGCACAATATGTCATGAGGAGAGCAAGAACATGTCAACTAACACATAACAAGTTAATTGGACTATTAAGGTTCCTTAAAAGCATGCATTGGCCTAATTGAGGTATAAAGGGTCCAAATTGATATAATTCATGTTTTAACTAAATTAATTGTATAAACACAATCTATGGACAAAATAGAATATGTAGGAATTGGTTTTGAGTATGAAACCAAGGCAAGACAAAATGGTGCACATTTGAACCTAGATTATCATAATCAACTTCAAATGCACCTAAAATAAGTCAAATGTCAAGATTTATGCATAAAACCTATACGATCATGTTTCTTAGGACTAATATCATGTTATAACTTAGTCGGTTTATTGGATAAGTCAATTTTTGCAAAAATCACTAACTTGGTTCTTAAGTGCCTAGTATTCTTCTTGCATGATCATTTCTAATTCTCTTTTTAGTATGCAAAATCTATTCTCACTTAAGGTTTTTGTGAATATATTGGCTATTTGATTATTTGTATCAATGAATCATTGTTTTGAACATGATCATGGATAAAATGATGCCTAATCTTTATATGCTTAGTCCTTAAGTGTTGGATTAGATGCTTATATTATCATGCCTAATTGAGACCTAATTGGGACATTAGTGTATCTAAGACCATAGTCATGCAATATTTGTTTCATCCACAAGATTTGAGCTTAACAACTACCAATGGCCACATATTCAATCTCGGTGATTAATAATGTAATAGAATCTTGCTTCTTAGAATACCAAGACACTGAAGAATTTTCTAGGAAGTGACATGTGGTGCTTGTGCTTTTCCAATCAACTTTGCAACCGGCAAAGTTAACATCGGCGTATCCAACAAGATCGAAAGAGGTAAACTTAGGATACTACAAGTTGATTTCAATGGTGTCTGTAAGGTACTTGAAGATGTGTTTTACAACACTCAAGTGAGATTCTTTAGGGAAAAATTGAAATTATGTACATAGACACACAACAAACATGATATTGAGCCTATATGCGGTTAGATATAATAAATTATTTATCATGCTACTATACAACTTTTCACATATGGGTTTTCCATTGTCATCTTTGTCAAGTTTTAAGGTAGTGCTTATTGGAGTAAGCTTACTTTTGCAACTATCTATCTTAAATCTTTTCAAGAGCTCCCTAGTATACTTAGCTTAATTGATAAATGTTTTATTTGTAGTTTGTTTAACTTAGAGACTTAGAAAATAGTTAAGTTCCCTTATTATGCTCATTTCAAACTCTTTCTCCATGCACTCTACAAACTCATCCACTAGCTCCATACTAGTAACTCCAAATACAATAGCATCTATATAGATTTGAACAATCAATGTGTATGACTTGTGATTCTTGATCAATAATGTTGTATCTAATTTGCCTCTTGAAAAACTATTATTTATTAAGAAGCTATTAGGCCTCTCATACTAAGCTTTAGGAGCTTGTTTGAGTCCATAGAATGTCTTGTTGAGTTTGAAATACAAGATTGGGGAATTCGTTGTGTTCAATTCTCGGTGGTTGCTATACATATACTACTTCTTTAATATAGCAATTTAGAAAAGCACTCTTAACATTCATTTGATATAATTTGAAGTCTTTAAAGGCTATGAATGCTAAGAACAACCTAATCGCTTTTAGCCTAGCAGTTGGGGCAAAAGGTCTTATCGAAATTTATTACTTTTTCTTGATTATTGCCTTTAGCTACCAATTTTACCTTATTCTTAGTTACTATACTAATTTCATCAAGTTTGTTTCTATATAGTTATTTAGTTCCAATCACCAGTCTATTATTAGGCCTAGGCACAAGATCCCATACCCTATTTCTAATAAATTGATTAAGCTCCCTTACGTAGTTTATATCTAAAATTCATTTTTTAGAACTTCATCAATGTTTTTTGGTTCTACTTGAGATAGAAATACCATATTACTTAGATTCCTTAAGGAAGCTCTAATTTGCACTCTATTGCATGGTTCTCCTATGATTAGGTTCTTAGGGTGATTTTTCACAAACTTCAATTCTCTAGATTAGAGTTATTAATAATTTCATCTTCCTTAGATATTTCCCTTTCTTTTAACTTAGAATGGTCTTTATTAAGACTAAGACCATCCAATTGAGCACTAATATTATCAATTTCATCATTAGACTCTCTATATGCATATGTATTATGAATGGACTCCTCTACAATTAAAATTCTCTTATTGTAGACTCTATATGCCTTACTTATGAGAGAATAACCAAGAAATATAGCTTCATTGGATTTAGAATCAAACTTACCTGATTAATCATTACCATTGTTTAGCATAAAGCATTTGGTACCAAATGGATGAAAGTAAGAAATATTAGGTCTTTTCCTCTCTAAAGCTCACATGGTTTTTTTTTTTTTTTAAATTGGCCTTATAAAAACCCTATTTGATATGTAATAGGTGGTATTCATTGCCTTAGCCTAAAAATACTTAGGTAAATTGTTTTCACAAAGCATTATTCTTTTCATTTCTATGAGAGTCTTATTTTTCTTTTCGGCAACTCCATTTTGTTGTAGATTTCTAGGTAGCGAAAAGGTGTATTCTATGCCATTTTTATCAAAAGACTCTTCTATTTCATTATTTTCAAAATTTCCCCCATAATCACTTCTAATAGAGACTACTGAATAGCTTTTTCATTTTGGACTTTATTACAATATTTCAAGAACACATGGTATGATTTGTCTTTATTTGTAAAGAAGAAAGTCTAAGTGTATCTAGTGAAATTATTAGCTATGACTAAGGTATATTTTTTTCCGCCCAAACTTAAGGTTTAGGTTAGACCAAATAAATCTATGTAATAGTTGGAGTGGCCTAGAAGTTGAGATGGCAACCTTTGACTTAAAAGATGATTTGGTTCGTTTTCCACATTGGCATACTTGACGTATTCTATCTTTATTAAAACTAACTTGATAGTCCCTTTACAAGGTCCTTTCTAGCTAGTTTTTACAAGATATCAATACTAGTATGCCCCAACTTTCTATGCCACAACCATGCTAAAATTAATTTTATAAATGTTTCCTCATCTATACCCCGCAAAATGAATTTGGTCATTGTTAATGTTTTCGATAGAACACTTTGATGAGTGAAATGTTACTTTGTATCCAATATCACACAATTGACTAATACTAAATAGATTGTGCTTCAAGTTGTCTACTAGTAATACATGTTTAATGGTGAGATCATTATTAATTAGAAGGTTACCTTCTCCTATAACATGTGCTTTCCAATTATATCCAAAGGTAACACTTCCTCCATCCTTCAAGTCTATGGATGAGAACTTGGATGCATCTCTCGTTATGTGTTATGAGTAACCACTATCTAAGATCCATTTGTTAATTATTTCTTTGATACCATTTTAGTTTGGGTGCTTTAGGGTTAGTTGCTACAACATAAGCTCGTTCCTTAGGGACCTAAACCATTTTACCTTTATAATTCAAAGAGAGATCACATCGTATTGCATATGTATGTACAATACGACCATATCTACCACAATAGTCAAAATCTTACTAGAGGCCTTTACAAAGTAACTCTTATAGGACTTGTAAATACTTTCTTTACTATAGGCAATTTCGGTTTTATGTAAACCTTATCTTTGAGAGCCAAAGAGCTTATCTAAATTCTTTTCCCTATCCACGAACTTGGCTATAGTTTCCTTTGAATCAACTAGGCTAAACTTTAGAATTTTATTCTCAATTTCTAATCTTCGTAATTTATCAACCATGCAATTATCATCATTATGCTCATGCTTTAAGCTTTCTACTTTCTTTTAGGGTGAGTAACTTGTTATTCACTTTAACTAATTCATCATTTTTATTGCTCAATTCTTCGTTTCTCTTATTTCATTTATTAACTTCAATTCTTAAGTATTCATTGTCTTCTTCTAGCCTTTCCTCTGCATTTATTATCTTGTTATATTTATTTTTAATGATATCAAACTCATCTCCTACTCTATTCATCATTTGCTTTAAGACTTTATTTTTCTTTTGCTCTTTGTTGAATTCACTTAGTAGCTCATTATACATATTCTTAAGTTCATCAAAAGAGGAATTTTGTGAGATAGAACATACCTCATTATCAATGGCCATGAATCAAGTTTCATTGTTATAGTCACTTAAATCAGCATTAATCTAAGTGACAATCATTACTTTCTTCTTAAACTCCTTATCGGTGGCCTTCTTACGTAATGGGCAATATTATTGAATGTACCTTAGTTTTTAACAATTGTAAGCATTTGATCACTTCCCTCTTTTCCTTTTTGAACTTTGAGGTGTTTCCATTGCTCTTGTTTCCCTTCTTTAACTTTTTGTTGAATTTGAAAAACAATTTGAGCTTTCTTGCCATCATGGCAATCTCATTATCATTCTCACTTTCTTCCTCACTAGTGCTTTACTTAGTTGCTTTTAGAGCGATTATTTTCTTCTTAGAATCCTCTTCTTGTCTTTTCACCATTTTGTGTGTCTTGAGGATTTTGAGAAGTTGTTGTATTATGAGTTTCCTCAATGGTAGTTCTTTTGACTTTCCAATCCCTTAGTAAAGACTTAAGGATTTTAGTGTTAATCTCAAGATTAGTAAATGATTTGTCAAGAACATTCAATGGATATATGATGTTAATGAATCTATTATGCATTTCATCAATAGTCTCATTTGGATTCATTTTGAAATTTTCAAATTGACCACATAACAAGCTAATTTTGGTGTCTCTTACTTTACTTATGCCTTTATCTGCATTTCTTAATTCACCCCTATTTTCTTGGCACTTTTATCTATATAAACTCTATTAAAATCATTCTTATTTATTGTACAATGGAGAATATTCATAGCAACATCATTCAAATGAAGTAACTTCCAATCATCATCAATATAGCTCCTTTCTTCTTTGCTTTTCAATTTTAAAAGTCCTTTATCAACTATTTGTTATAGTAATCTATTTTTAGCTTTAAGAAATATAGTCATCCTATACTTTTAGTATGGATACTTACTTCTAGTTAGGAGATGGGGCCTATTGATAGCTTATCCTTCTAAGAAACCTAATGAATTAAAAGCCATGATCTTTACTCCAATATGTAATTAAGCAAAATGATTAGAGACTCGCTCCAATATCAATTGAGAGATACTAGGCTAATAGTTAAGAGGGGGGTGAATTAAGTATTATTGACAAATTTTAATTTTCTCCAAATTTTAGTGATAATTGTGACAATAGTGAGCAAATTAAATGATAAAACAATGATAGTAAATGTGGAAATAAAATAGATAGGGTAAAAGAGGATCAAGTTGTGATATAAGGTGGAGTTCAAACAGCCCCTTACTCTCCACGGATACTAATGCCTCCAACCGAGGACTTTACACCATTTTATTGATCACAATAACACTCAATTGAGAGCTTACACCACTTCTCAAGCATACAACAATCACTCAATTACACTTAAGGCACAATCTTTATTGTTCTAGTGTAGTGAGCACAATCTCTATTGTTTTAGTGTAATGCTTTAGTAAGATGAACTTGTAAGTGATAAAACCTTAGCACTGCACTCTTAAATTTCTCTCTCAAATAGATAATAAGACAAAGCACAATTAATAGAGCACAAGAATGTAGGAGAATGTTTGGAATTTGCAGTTGAAGATTAGAATTCTCCTTGTCTTTAATGAGTAGTTAGAGTATAAATAGGGATGGAAAATTTCTTCGAATTGTTGCATTAAATGCACCCAACGGCTATTTTCAATGTGTTAATGATCGATTGCTACCCAAGCTACCGATCAATCAATAGAAAAAATTCCCTAGCCACCATTCTTTACTAATCGGTTGCCTAGAGTGTCACTTAACTTATATATAAGCATAAAATGTTGTGGCTTAGAGTCCATACTGTTGACCAATCAGTAGGCAAGCTATCGATGGATTGGTAGCATTAAAAACTTAACAATCTCTTTGCATCGATATTTTGCTAACTTAGGTGCTATCCTTTACTTTGATCACAGAAAGTTGTAAGGCTGAAAGGAACTTACTGATCGATCGATATGCCTTGTATTTGCACAAATTTCCCTTATTGATTCCTCCAGCAAAGGACAACAAAAGACCAAACCAATCCCAATGCACAACAAATAAACACTCAAGAATTTCGACTTTAAGGCAACTTAATTTGTAATTATTTAAGTTTGATATTTATCCAATTCAATGCATAAATGATTTTAACAGTAAATAAGTTTTGTCTCATCAAAATCATACATAATCAAATATTTAACCCCACATTACCCAAGTAATCTATAGGTGTTTTTGCAAGCGAGCATTTACATCACTTGACATAAAAATTCATTATCCTTCTACACTTGTAGAACACTAGATACATGTTGCATAGGGTCATCTTAAGTTCTAATATAGACCAATATATCATTAAAAAAATAAAAATTTATTATGAATCTCCATAAGAAAGGCTGAAAAATCTTGTTTATTATTGATTGAAAAGTAACTGAAGCATTTGATAATCCAAAAGGCATAACAAAGTATTCATAATGCCCTCCATGAATTCTAAATATTGTTTTTGGCTCATCCTTAGGATACATCCTAATCTAATGATATCTAGTCCTTAGACTTAACTTTGAAAACAAAGTATTACCCTACAATTCATTAAGTAGTTCATTAATAGAGGGTACAAGATTCTGCACATAGCAATAGACTGATTTATTCTATAAAACATGCAGACTCTTCATGTGCCATCCTTTTTCTTAGCTAGCAACACTAGTAAAGAAAAAGGACTTATACTTGGCTGTTCACTAACTTTTCAATTTCAAATTTTTAGAAGTGGGGATATCTATAAGGGTGAATGTAAGGCTGCTAGTTTGGGACTTGGATGTGATACAACACGATTTAACTTGGTTAGTATATGAAAGAAATTGATATAAGATTTAAATGGGTCAGATCCACTTAGATACAATTAAATTCATGCTTAAGTTTCTAACTCGTTTAAATAAATAGGTTTAGGTTCGACCCATGAACTCATTTAATATTAAATATATATTATCATCCTTTAGTTGCTTTCCCACTGATGTAGTAATATAAATCAAAAGTCAAAAAGTTAAAATATCAAAAGCAAAAAGTAAAGGACATCAAATCACAATTAGGGTTTATTCCTTCTTCCCTCTTTATCTCACTTCCATATCCAAGTAGCTCTATCAAATCTTCTTTTTAGTTAAGTTTTCTTCTTCTAAGAAATTCCTGTCTTTTTTAATTTAGAAGGAATTATAGAACTGACTCCAGTTAGGTCTATGATCCGTTGTTGTTGATTTTATTTAAAACGTGATGTAGAAGATTATATAAATGTATTGGAAATCATCTTTTTCTTTTTCTTTTTCATGAATCAAGATGGTAGGCATGAAAGTAGCCTAGCAAATGTTGTTAACTTATTCTTAGACTTAGTATCTTTTCTTAACCATCTCATAATGATAAAGTGTTAAAGTACATGTTATCCATCTCTCTAGCAAACTTTAACATTAAACTCAAGGATTAGATAGCTTTTCTAATATTCTAATTGAAAAAGCAAATCTGTATATTATAATTGCAATCAAGTGGTAAAAGAAAGTTTTATAATAGTCAATGTATTAGTTGATGGTAGGTAAATACAATATTATTATCCATGCTCCATTCCATCTACCTCCTTTGCAGATAATAGGTACCTTTAAAGTACTTCAGGAAACTATTTCTATTTCATCCTTTTTTTGCATTTGTTTTCTTTTAATTGTATAACTTGATTCTTAGAAAAATGAAATACTATCCATTAACTGAATTCATACAGTGTATTATTCGTATATGATAGACTCTATGTTTCTATTAGCATCATAATTCAATTTAGAAAGTGAATATCAATAAAAACAATATACAAATTTTTAAAATTGATAAATTTTATTGATCAATGTTATAAAAATATACAAATTAGTATAAAATTAGAAAAGATAATAAATGAGTCCAACTTGGATAGGGGACAAGTTAGGTTACGGGTTGAAGTATTCATATACAATTAATAAATGAGTCGTGTTACAAGTTAAGGTTTTTCGAACATGTACATATTTAGATATGGAAACAAGACACAATACGATAACAAAAATTGCTAGCCATAGGCGAATGTTGATAGGTTTGTTCTCAACTTTAAGATGAATATGATGTTAAGCATCCCTCATAGGCGGTAATGATGAGAGAGTTGCAAACACTTCTGGAAATTTCTCCAATATAGCTTCAAAAGCTATGTTGTTAGTAATATCAATAGAGGGATACTCCATCTAAGCCATCAAACTACAAAAATACAATGTGGTCATGAGAAATAAGTTTGTGTAGTTCCCTCAAATGCAAATGCTTTGAGATAGTTTTGTTGCCCCTCTAATATGATCTCCTTTCCTCTTAATTGAAAAGACATTATAAGAGCTTCATAGTTCATAGTTATTGGGCCAGGTGTCTTTAGTTATTGAATTTTCAACACTAACTTAGCTTCTTTCCAAGGAATAACATAACAATCAATAAGAAATGATTATTGTTGAATTTGTACTTCTACATTCCAATACAATCTTGTACATTCTAAATGTTTCCCATATCCCACCATTACTTTAAAAATTGGAGTTGCATTGTAAAGCCCAATTGTTTCACTACAAGAGATTGAATGAAATTATGGATACTTCCAAAGTCAAGCAAGATAATGATCTTTTAACCTATATGCCTTTAGAGTTGACACACCCACCATAGCATGATAGCTAATTTCAATATTGTGATTGTATCACAAAGTACTTCATCGGCATTGTTACTACTATGTAACATGTCATCCGTATCATCCTCATTGTCATCAGATTGCATCAACAATAGGAACTTTGGTTTGCAAACATGGCCTGGATGTAATTTTTCAACACATTTACAACATAAACGCTTCTCTCTTCTTGCCAATAACTCTAAAGCAGAAAACTTTCTAATAGGAAGATTAGTTGTTTTTAAACTATTGGGTTTGGTGGGTTATGTTTGTGGTTACAATGGTGGGGTTAAAGGGACTAGGTTTTGAAAACTTAGAAGAATTAAAGTTTGAAAATGAATTGAATAAGGAACATATGAAAGGAATGTATGTCTTGAGCTAGAATAAAAGTATTTGGTTTGTTGTTTTGAAATTGAATTGATAATGTAATTAAGTTCAATCTCATGAATGTAAGCTAAGCTCATAGCCTCAATTAAATTCTTTGGCTTAAAAAGCTTAACTTATTGTTGTATTGCTAGTTTAAGACCAACAATTGAAAGCTTTATGTCAATCCTGTAACACGACTGCATAAGTCCTCCAATTTTGCAATATACTCATTCACGGTTCCCTTTTGTATTGATTTTGCTAATCTACCTTCATAGTCATCAAAATTTAATGGGCCAAACCTTAATAATAAGTCATCTAAAAATTGTTGCCATAATTGTAGCAAATTGTTCTTATGCATCCATTGATACCAATACTCATAATGCAATATGAAGTCTTTTATCTATAGAGACTTGATGAAAATCATAGAACTGATTTGTTTTAAGTATCCATGTAGTAAGATCCTCACTTGAAAATTTTATTTTGTCTCTATAGAGAATAGTTGTTTCTTTTGTAAGATGAAAAATTTTACTCCTTTCTCTATAGAGATTAAAAAGTTCAAGTAATGGACAATCATACTCTTAATTAATAAGAACAATTAAATAATTATGGGTTATTTTACAAAAAGACCATAGGACATATTAGTAATTCTAGTCATATTCTCAACTTGATGCTAAAATTAATGAGGTGCATTGAAATAGGTATTTTATGTAATAACAACTTATGTCAAGTTAATATTGAAATATAAATTTTTAGTTTGTTTATAGTAATAGCCATTCTTAAGGTGCAAACATTTTATTCTTTATTTAGATTATTCTAGAAAGTAAGCCGACCATTAGTATATTGGTTTATTTTAATTTTGAAAATTCATCAAGTTTACATTTTATCCTTTTTTTCTTTTCTTATAAGAGAACTCTTGAAATTCTAATTTTTATGCCATGCTTTAAAAATGAAAAAAAAAAAAAACTAATTTTTAGGAATACCCATTTGTTTGTATTTTATAAGTAGAATCTAATTGTGCAAAATGTCTTAAATTTTTTTTTTAAAATTTCTACAAAATTTTCCTTTATTATTTTTTTGAGAATCATAATGAAAACATTTATTATTGTTCTAAAATATAACCTTTATTTTATTTTATTTTTTTGCAAAAATAGTAATTATCTTTTAAGAACATAAATTATTATTTTAATTATTACACATACGTGTATGCAAAACACAAGTACACATACTCTTACATAATACAATAAAAGATAAGGGAAAAAAGAATTTGCTTGATCTAATCTAAGCTTAGATGAATGAGTTGGATTAAGGATGGAGTTAGACTAGACACATATCACTAATGAGTTTTTGGGCTGTCATTCAAATCTTGGGCTGAATCTTAGGTGATGGGTTGGCTTGTAATGCTTAGAGACTATGGGGGATCGAGTGGCTTGTTTGAGCCACATTAACCCTTGTTAGCTACTAAATAAGCTTAATATTAGCATAACTAAGAAAGTAGAAAGTATTCCTCTAATAGTTATTCCTAAATTAATTTTTTAGTCCTAGTAGTTAACATTAGAGGTGGTGTTTCGAAGTAAACGATGGCAATAGAACAAGATTCATCAATCTAAGGCTTTTCTAGTTAAATCGATGCATAAGTTTGGACTTTATAAACTTAGATCAATTTAGAATCAATTAAGATGAAAAAGAAGCTTTTATATTTCCTAAATTTGGAGAAAACCTATAGATAAGTAAGAGTTATTCACAGGTTACGATATAGGATCGAGATAAGAAAGAAACAGCAACAGATCTGGAACAAAAGAATAAGAATGGGTATTCAAAAGGAAGATGGGTACGAAGAACAGGAAGGTTTTTCATGGTGAATGTGAATGGATATAACTTACGAAAACATAAACACAATCAGGGGTTTGAGCTCGAAATAGAGTTTTATACAACTCATAAATACTAAATGTTGCTCGAGGTATTAAATGAAGGTTAGATATAACTCACTAACTGGTTCAAATGAAGGGGTTCACCACAATTTGAGAACAAGATTGATAAGAATGCAGGGACGATTAAAGAGTATGATCAACACTCAATAATCCGACAAATGTTAACATAAGTATAACCTTGCTCGAAAGGGGAAAGTTTCACTCCTTATATATATATATTTTTGTATATCTATCTATTTGTATCTCTCTATCTATTTCTGTACAAATGTTGCTATTTAAAGTAAGTCCTAAACCTTAGTAGCAAAACTATAAATAATGTACAAGGCTTTAAATCCTAAAGAATTGAGCCCATAAATAAAATGAGGGAAAACATATATAAGAATACAAAACTGTACGTTTTACAGGACTCGGCACACAATCACTCGGCACGAAGTCGCTCGACATGTCTTGGGAGGAGTAGTATTCGAACTAGATGGGGTTGGTAGTTGGATGTTTGGGTCCGAGAAGGGGTCCTTGATGTCTCGCGTGTCTTGGCTGACACACCAGAAAAGTCGGCCTACAATTGCTGATTCATAGAATTTGTCGGCACGAGTCTCTCTCTAATGTATCGAGTGGTTCTTTGGTTCTGATTACTCGATTGTGTAATCTCTCGGCACTTCGGCTGACGATAGACCTGATGCCAAGTGTTCATCTTCCTTCCTTTTGTCCTTCTAGCTACAGTTTGGCCTCAACAAGCATTGATAGGCCTTGGCTTGGATGTGGTCAGAGCTTGATTCCCATCAGGTAGCATATAGAGAGAGAGCAAATTTAAGCCTGACTTTGCAATGTTCAGATGAAATTATTAATGAAAATGAATCACAAGACCCCCACTTTATATAGAATAGCTTAGATTGGTTGCTAAGGAAGTGGAATAATCAAAAGTTCGGGGCCTTAAAATTTACTATTTTGACATAGATTTGATTAAAGTTTACGTCTCTTTGATTTGATCTTAGAAGTGAATGATTCTAAATTTTTCCTTTTAGTTCCTAATGTTTAATTTCCTTAAAAAAATGGAACTTATCACCATGAAAATGGTAGCTTAGTGAGAGTTAAGAGAAGACATGTCTTGGTAAATAAGATTAGCCTTTGCTATGGCCTATTCGTGAAGACATGAATACAACATGCATCAAAACTACATTTTTATTAAATGGAAAATAAAATGTAAATATGTAGAAATAAAAATAAAAATATATTTCTATTTTTGGCTAGAATTTGAACTCTTCACCTACTCTTTGCAAAGCCAATCTCCTTAATGACTAAAACGACAATCTCATTCCATTTTTATTTTGCAATTAAATTACATTTAAGCATAGACTTAATCTAGGCCAATTAGCAATTAAAATTTAGTGCCTAAATTTAGCACAATCATGGAAGCTATTCACTTGAGTAAAAAGTAAGCTTAGTATGTAAAATTTAGGGTGATTACGGAAGTTATCTAATTAAGCTCGTATTTTGTAACTAAATGAGAAAAAGTTAGTATGAATAGCCTCATGAGCTTAAATTTAGGAATTGAAGTAATAAAATAGTAATACATCTAAAAAAATGTAGTTAAGTTATATTATTCATTATTTATGCGGTACGCCTAATTCAAGTCTTGATAATTAGCTAGCTCTTAAAGACGGATTATTTGGATATTATAATTAATAAAAAATATGAAACAATATCTAAGGAACATGTAAACATGTGTATATGAAATATGCATAAATATACACACATAAATTAACTTAAAATCCTAAATATAATAGATATTAAACTAAATTAACAAACTAATAAGCAAATTAGCTAAAACAATTGTGGAAATATGGGACTTCTTAGCTTAAGCATGCTAAGTGCAAGTGCGATAAGGGAAAATGTCTAAGACTAAGTTAGGACACCTAATTCATCAAGAAATAAAGGAAAATTATAAGAAATATCATTTGTCCTATGTAAAATAAATTCCACCAATCCTCACATGCTTTGTAAAAGCAAAACAACTCTACTATAATTCATTTTGGTTCTTTAGGTGATGGGGATCATGAATCAATCACTCGTTACCTAGCTTGAGGGCTCGCTCATATGGTTCTTCAAGTTGTCCGAACGGAGTTGAGCTTAGAAGAACAAGACAATTCTCTAGTCCGACCTACTGAGATATTATGCCCCAACCTATCTTTAACTCATCAAGAAGATTCCCAAGGTACCTAACTAGTTATAGAGTTGACCACTTATTGCTACGCTAAGGTTAAACACTGAATCTACACATTGCTGAGTTGAAGGACATTCGAGGCCAAGCTGTCCACTAGTGAGTCGACCATTTGAGGCTGACTAAACAATGGGCCATCCATTGGACCAATCCCTCCTCAGCCTATAACATCCAAGCAGTCAAGAAGCTGATGCTAACTTGATCTGCTTTCAACTTTTTTTTGCTTAGTAAATAGCATCATTAAGACTACATAATGGATAATTGACACATGCCCCATTTTTTGACATTCATACTATCCTTTTGTAACAGAATGTCCTTTTATAATAAAATATCCTTCTTCTTCGATTATAGCTTTACTTTTGTAAATTATGTATCTTTCCTTTTTCAAGTAGGAATCTTTTTGTAATTTATGTAAACCTAAGACTTACCTTAATTAGGTCATATAAATATTTGTAAAACGTAATAGCCGTAAAATAGAACAAAGACATCAAGTTTTCAGACATATTTTCCTTAAGTGAGCTAAGTGTCTTCTACTTACTCTCGTTTACTTTTTTCTAGTCCATTGTGAGTGTGGATTAGTGGCGAATGCCCTTCGACCACACTAATGTGTAATATCAAGTGCGACCTAAGCTTATATGAGATGTTGGTGTGTCATATTCATCATCAGTGTACGAGAACCCCTACTCAACCTTCAACTACCATTTACTCTTTAGACTATCTTACAATTCAGACTTACCCTTCATCGCGTGATATCAGTAGCTGTGTGTTCCATTCTTAGCGATCCATACCATTCGGGTTTGGAAAACTATCGAAGCTCTTGAAAATGATGGAAAATTCTTTGGAAAAGTTTGAAGAAAATTAGAATGTAAATTTGTGGTTGTTAGGGAACACATGTAACCATACAACTTGACACCAAAACTATACCACCACCTAACAAAGCGCCTCCCTTTTAGGTCGATCGACTACTCCTCTCTAACTAACAGTAATTGGAGCTCTAACGACTGGTGATGCGATTTTTGCACCATAACTTGTTTTGTTTATTAAAAATATCAAATTGTCATAATTAGTTCTGAAAGTTGGTATTTTGGGTTTATTTATATGTATGTTAACATGGCATTTTTATTTTGATGAGATTATAAGCAAAAATATATAGTTCTTAAGAGATAGCCCGGTACCACAAATTTTGAGTTAGTTTTTACAAATAATAAATGAAGTTGTTTGGAGCTAATTTTTGGTGTAGAGATTCCTCATATATCATAATTAATTTAAATAAAAAGAATTTTTGATAAAGTACGCATTTAGAGTTTACTAAATTTATTTTGCTAAATCTGTCATGTTTTTTGAATTAAGGAAATGATGGGTTTTTAAGTAAAATTCTTAATGAATCCAATTTGTACCAACTTTTGGAGCTTAATTATGATTCTAGAAGTATTTAGTTCAGATCTTAAAATTTAATTTGATTATTTATCTAGTATACTCTAATTTTTATTAAAATCAAGCACAAAATCAATATTTTGGAAAGTTTATGTAATGGGTAGATTTAAACTTTGTAATTACTAGACCTCAGACTCTATGTTTTTATTAGTTTACAATAATTTTTAGGGATTTAGTTAGGTTTGTGCACTATTTATTATGTAATTTCCTACCATTTATTTATTTGTTAGCTTAATCTGTTAGTTCACAACTTACATTATCAAAGGTATTATGAGATATATGCTCGCAACTAGATGGAGAGTACTGTTATTTTGATAGCTATAACTTGGAGTTGGTGGAAAAGTGGAAGCTTTTGTAAGATTAATAATATTTTACCTTAGTAAGAGGATATGGTGGAGGATTGTCAAGTAATTATTATACTAGAATCCCACTCAAGAGCTAAATCGAAGGATATCTATTTATAATTTTCAACTAGGTTGAATTTAGATGATAACTTAGAGGACGTTTTAAGAACTTTAAAGTCAATTGGATTCAAAGAATGTTTTAGAGGATAATTCAAAGGATAACTTAAGTAGGAATCGATTTAAAATGACTTTGAAATCTAAACACTTTAGTATAACAACTTTCGAAACTAAGGCTAGTAAAGGAGTGATAAGTAGAACATTGATGTTTTATAATTTGTAACAAAGGTGCCATTTATAATATAGGGACTTCCACTAAAGTAACACTCTACGATTACATCTAGTGGAGTTGTGATTAACTTAGGTAAGTTAGGATCAATACTTTACTGCATTTTAGGATGCCATTTTAGTGTACTTAAAGGCTTGAGTGTGTATTTATTTGTGCTTGTAATTATTTGGTTGTGTACATGCTTGTATGTCTTTGATTGGTGATTGAATCTTGAATGAAGTATGGTACTTGAATGCAATTTGCTAGATTGATTAAACCTGTTGATTACCCTTTTACATGAATTAAACTATAGTTAGTCTAATTCTTAACTTGCAATGTATTGTAACCTATTAAGGGACAACTAAAATTCTCCAAACAAATACTTAATCCTTCAAAATGGATAGCTAAAATGATCCTTTCCTTACCTTAGTCGAATTAAGTTATAGGAGATGAGGTTGCAATTGTACAAGCCTAAGTTTGGTCATGAGGATATCATGGCCATTATGTGATAACTTCCAAACCCGAATTAGAGTAGGTACAATTTCTTGAATCTCACGATAGGTGGAACAATGTCGTACAATGGCATATGTTTGAATATGCATTGTATTTGATTAATTTAGTTTATAACCTTACTTACCTTATAGTGTCTGCATACTTCCGTCTTTATCCTGCTTAGTGAGCAAGTTGTTTCTCACTTCCTCATAGACTCTTTTTGTAGGTTAAGAGTACTCATGCAAATATATATCCAACTCGAACCTAGTAACTAACAAGGTTAGGAAGTAAGGATTAGTGAAGATACAACTAGACTTTGTATTTCTCTTGGAGTTTTATTTTTCTTTAAGAAACTAATTAGGTTACTATGAGTGAACCGGTAATATCTGTAATCGGTTTGTTAGATAATGCAAAAAGTAAAACCCTTTTTCACTTGTAAACTTTTCTTATATGTATAGAAAATTATAAAAAAGAATATGTGTTGAAAATCTATTTTACGAGTCTTTTCAAAAGGAAGTTAATATACTATTATATAGATTTTACATAGAAGTATGTATTGAATGAGATGTTTTAAAACAGCTTAATCGAGTTTGCCTTGTATAAACCTTTTCTATGGTAGTGGTTGTGGTTATGATATTACCTTTTATCTTAAAATTGTTTACATGATAGAATCGTTGGGATTCTCTATAGCTAAGGGTGTCACGCACACATATATGCATGTATAGGTATATGCACCCACACATATATATATACATATGCACATACGTATACACACATGACACGTGTAATTAAGATAGAAGTTATATATTAGTGCTTTGAGTAGCTCAACTTGAAATTGACTCAACACATATTAAGTCGGATAGAAGTAGATATCAACTCTCACTCATGTAGCTTGCAAATAAATTATCTCATTTTTACATTCCTATCTATGAATAATGAGAGATAATTCAAAACTACGTTCCCTTTATATGGTGAATATCGAAAAAAGTAATCAGTGGAATTATTCCCAATATGAAGTATTAAAACTTGTCCGTTCCTACCTGAGTTTGATGTTTTTTGTTGATGCATTTTTCATTTTTTCCTTTCTAGCAATTGGTCAATGAATGAAGAATTTGGAGGCAATATCAAATTATGACGAAAAATTGAAGAAGTGCCAAAATGAAGAATTTGATCAGGCGAAATAAAATAATGGAGGACAACTCGATCAATGAATCATGAAAAGGATGAAGATTGAAGTATGAAGATCTTGTCTTCGAATCGGCCTCCATATAAAATGCTCGAAGCTTTTGTTCAAGCGAAACAAACCCGACCGAAGCACCACAGTGGCCTTAAACCTTGATTGATAAATTAAGGACAGGATATTGGAATTGGATGTGAAATTTGTCGTGGATTCAACGTCCGAATAAAGAATAAAGACTTCGAATATGCATGAAGTTTCAAAATTTATGATGAGTATTTATGAATTTTGTTTTTCTCAAACTTAAACATTAAGATAATTAGTTAGGCGTGACATAATACAACAAATGCATCATATGCTGAATCTGTAATTTCTGATAAATTTGTGCAAGATCGTACGACATGAAAATTTTTCATGCATTATATTTTGTTTTCTGTGCTACTTAATAGCTTAAAGACTGACAATTTTTCATGTTATTCGATCTTGTAAATTATATGTATATATGTATTTTGCTTTTTACAGGACAAATAATTAGCATGTTTATGATTGCCAGAAAGAAAAAGAAAAGAAAAGACTGCAAGAAAAATTCAACATATGATACCATATGAAAAAGGTTATTGTAAAAGAGCTACCGAGTTTATAACTCCCTATATTTCCTATTTTAAGTAGGATTGAATTTTAAACAATCCTATACAAAATTGGAGTCAAATATTTAATTTATATAGATATATCATATATTCAATTTTGATGCATATAAATTCATGAGGAAAAGAATCAAAATAGATAAATTTATAATATTCAACTTCCACCGCGCATGCAGATTACAAGACTACGTAAAAATAAAAAAGCTGACTGCATTCAGGAATCCAAACTTTTCTAGATTCGTTGACCACGCAAAAGCTCAAATATATATATATATATAATTTTTAAGCTTGATATATATAATATATAATGACATATTAATCATAACAAGAAGCTCGGTTGGAAATTAATCAAGACTACTCAATAAAAAAGTAGTATATAAAGACTCCCTAATAATATTCTATATAATATATATATATATATATATAATATGTAGAGCTTAATTAATTAATTAACTAGGCATATTCAAATGCTGAAAAGGAAGAGTACTGAATTGGTGAAGCATCGCAGTGACCGGTGTTGCCAACCTTGGCTCATATCCAAAACCATGCAACTCACCATCACCGTCGCCACCGTCACCGCGTTGAAATAAATAAGGACATGGCGGAATCCATTGCCACCTCTTCTTCCACACATCAAACAGCAATGCCTTATGGCAGTAGTTATAACTGCTGTTGTTGTTATTCTCGTCGCCGTTTCTTCTTCGTCCTCCGCATCTCATCATAATGACTATGAACTCCCCATGTCCAACGCACTCGAATCCACACCCTCCTTCACTCTCAGCGAACTCCACGTACAGCTGCTGTGGCATCCGCTCTATTTCCACCCAATTCATCCCGCAAGATTGCAGCCCCCACAGCCTAAGGCTCTTTGGAACATTAAGCTTGCTCTTCTCCACTGCAGCTACAAGAATCAGCTTTCCCCGGCTTTCGACTAAGCTCGGGGACCGGAGAAACCTCCTCATGGGTGCTTGTATCTTGGACCAGCTATTCGATGGTATGTCATAAGCCAAGACGCTGAATGGGCTATAGTTCATGCAGTAGAATTTCCCTTGGACGAAGATCATCCGACCGGATTCCAGGCTGCAAAGCCTAGGAAGAGAGGAAGTGTTTCCCCAAAGGGAGAAAAACCCTCCTCCATCGATGTGGAAGCTCTCGGTTGTCAAGTTCTTGACGGCGTAAGGAGATATGAGATCATCTCCAGCAATAATTATGTCAATAGATGATAGAGTTACATGGAAACCGATCGAAGGGAAGAGTCTTGGCCGAAGAGTAGGAGGAAGAGGAGCAAAAGAATTCGCCAGTGGATTGCACAGGATCATGCTCTTTGGACCAGCCTCTTCCGAGACCCAACAGATGAGACCACCCGAAGAGCCAGCCGGATGGAACCCGGCTGGGACTAAATTGGAGAAGAACAGCCTGTACCATGTTAACTCGTAAGGGTCAAAGAGATAACCTATGTAATTGTGTCTGCTCGTGCTGTCAGTGGTGTTCATGTTGCTGCTGTTGTTCTGCAACAGTGTGTTTTTGCAGATATAGGAGTTAGGACTGATCTTGTGGTTGAAGAAAATGAAGTAAGAGCGATGAGGAGAGATTTGGACGGAAAGTTGCAGAAAGGAGTCGGAGTACAAAAGGGAATACCATCTTTTGCAAACAGCACGAGATCGAAAGAAAGCCGGTGGTGGAAGGAAAGCGATGACACGGTCGACCAACCTTTGAGGGAGCTTGCTCCATATCCTAGGGTCCATCCATGGACTAGGGTCTCCATTGTTGTTAGTGCAAACGCTACCACTACTAGTTAAAGCATTGGAAGCAAAAGTGTATGAAAATGGCAAACCGATGGAGGGATGAAAAGTTTCCATATCTAAAAAAGATTTAAAAGCTAGTGAAGGGTTTTGTAGTAGTAGTAAAGTTGTTGTAGATGATGGTCTTGATTTTTGTGCGAGAAGCGAAACGTTTTTGAGGCAAAGAGAATGATTATTCTCTTTCACCGGAATGGAGAGGCATATTGGGGGTGTTAGGTTTCTCAAATTCAGAGTAGTGGAAAGAAGGCGGTATAAAGACTACACTGTAGTTGTTTTGACTAGTTTTGGAGCGATTGTGGTGCATACAACAACGAATATGTAAGGCTATTATATAGAAAATCAAAGACGTGGGGCCACGCAGTATCATCACACTAGTTTGTCGTCTACGATTTTTACTTCCTTCCCTTTTTTTTTTTTATTTTTCTTTTCCCTTCTCCCTTTTTTTTTTTCCTTCTCATTACTTGTAGGACTAATAAATGTGTCATGCGCAAACCTCCCTGTGCCAAATAGTTGCATATCTCTTATTCTCATGACCCAAGAGCAAGTATTTTAAGTGACCTTACTGTGACTCACTCTCACACATTAGTTGGCAGATGATGTATTGGAAGGCGTCATGCATATCCCAAATAGTCGGTACTCACTCCCAACCCTGGAACAATTAGTTCATTAGGTTCATCTTGACTCGAATTATCTCACTTTACATATACGTGGCAAGATATCTCTAATCCCTATATGGTGTGCCTAGGCACGTCCGCAATCACTAGGACTTCAAAAATGGGGTGGGTCCTTAGTAAAGAAGAAAACATAGGGGATTTAGGAGAGGTTTAGCAAACTCATGATCCACTTAAAGGATTTGACTCACTAACAAGTTCAACGTGTCCTAAAACTATGTTTGATGTGTCACACAAATACAATCCTAGGGTGGAGACAATACCTCTTGTTGCGACAAATTGAGTTTCCCATTTCTTAGTCCAATTTTCGGGTAAACTAGTCTTGCCATCGATTCTTAGTTAAGGAGTCAGATAAGACAAGATAGCTACTTAGGGGAATGACTCTCAAGAGGTCAAAAACAACATAGTGTATATTCAATAATTTAAAGATGATGATGTGGTTGCAATAAGAGGGACTATTTATCTTAGGGAAAATAGCGTAAAACAAAAAATTACAAAAATATGAATTACAATAACCATGTACAAATGTACAAAATAGATAAAAAAAAAAGGACAAATACATCAAAAGAAATGAAAAGAATATCTCTTATACAACGGGATAAAGTGGGAAATGTGGTGATAGGGCATTGGCTAGTACTTTGGCTAGAATCATGTAAAGATGGTGTAGATAGAGACACTATTCAAGTTGATGGTGCTTAGATCAGTTAAGAGTAGATCCATCACTAAAGTGGGATTGCTTATAATGGGTTGATAATTTTTCTTTAGTGGCATTGGCTAAGCTACCTAAAGGTCGGAAGCAAATCAGAGCGAGTCATCACACTATTGTAGGTATGTTGATCCAAAGGCTTAGTAACTTTGATGGGAGTAAGTAGGTGTTGGCAACTGGTACTAGTATAGGCCTTCAAAGTTGCTAGACTTATCCTTGGCTAGTTGCTTATTTAGAATCCTTCTAGCTAGGTTTTGCAAGCTGTAGAGTCAAGATCAAGTTAAAATTCTAAGAGTCAAGATACCATCACTACATGTCTCTTGCCATCACATACAATATTTGGCTATTTGGCTTCTACCATCTCCTTTGCGATTGTATTTGCATAGGAAATGAGAACCATGTTACTATATAATAAAAAGAAAAGATAGGTATGTGCGTCCTCTAACAACACTTACTAAAGGAAGCTGAAGGTTTATAAAGCACCTTGAAATCACAAGTTTTCCTTAGACTTGCAAGATCATAAGTTACCTCATTAATACATCTTGCTTAGTAAATTGGTTAGTTAAGCAAACTAGTATGGGGTTTGTTGAGAAGTGTTCATTATAGTTTTGGGTAATGGGTGGAGGACGAAGGAATGAGCAACCTGGTGCTTTGATTGCTAGGTTGCTTCCTTCTTTTTTAAATGTTGGCTAGAAGTAAAAGGTCCTTGTCTTTCTATGAATAATAGAAGAAAATGACTTTTGTAATCGTATACTTACAGTTAACAATAAAAAGTATTACTGTTATTGTTGTAAAGGACTTGAGTTATTTATTTGGAAGGGGAAGGGAAGGGGGTGCTTTTATTGAGAAGGAAAAGAATGTGATTGTTTGGTCTAATGATGGATTGTAGGTGCCAACCTCACTGGTTAAAACTTTTTTCTATAAATAGAATCACTATTGGAACCTTGATCCCAACATATTGGCATTATGCCTTAAGATATCCATAGAATGCTTCCAAGGCGTATCACTGGTACAGTAACTCTCGATAGTAGCAACATCTTTACCACTTTTATATTTAAAAATAAAGATGTACATGATACCGTAATTAAGATGATGGTGACGGATGGTATCTTTTCCATGGTAAGGGATATCCGAATTTCAAAGAGTAGGTAACTAGGAAATTAAATGTGATATATCAACATATAAGGTAACAAACCCTAGGAGTGTATGATGACTATAAGCTCTAAGGGACCAACCTTTGATAGAGGTGAGTACCATAATTCCAATCATGTTCATATGATTTGTGCACTTCAATTTTTATGTTCTTATTCCTTGCATGAGCATGATATATTGATTCATTAGTTGTTGGGTACATCTTCCTCATGTTAGATATAGTGAAATCCCAATTGGCTCTCTAGGATGATAGTATACATGTGTATTACAACACAAAGGATTAACAATAAGTAGATATTATAGAAGAGGATTCTATTATTCATGTTGTAATTTAAAGCCTACATTAGTATAACAAGTGCCTCTAATGTGCTTCATGCTTGTAGCATATGAATGGTATTTAAAATCTCATATGACGATGGCTCCAATGATATGGCTTCAAATAAGATATTAAAAGCAGTTTTATGTTTGATCTATGACAGGAAACACTTCCATGTGGGAGTGCATGTTGGGCTAAAAACTTGTGAGCTGGACAAACATGTTGCTAAGATTCATTACTATAAACAGTATACGTGATTTTAAATGTAACCAAAGCAAGTACTAGGATTGTTGCATGGGTTTTAGCCACGTCATTAAGATACTACCTCTTGATTGCAACTTGATTTTAAAATGCTCATAAGGTCCTTAAAGGTTAGAAAGTGTTTTACTATATTTCATACATCTATGTCATTGTTGTTAACCTCAGCATTAGTTAAGTGATAAATGGAGATTGGAGAACCACTCATTCGATTGCTACTACACCATGAGAAATGTAGTACTTCCTTACCATATTGATATCTCATATGTACTTATAAGATATGCTGGCAATCTAATGCTGCAATCTATTGTGGTTGCGATGGAAGGAAAAGTTTGAGATCTATAAAACCCCTTTCTTCACTTATGTTATAATGTAATGATTCATGATCCTAGTCAAGTTTCATGCTATAGCCTTGCTTGAGGAACTTTATCACAACAAGAAGATAGAAAGTGCTATAAAGTGTGCTATTGCTTATGGTCAAGATGCATAATATTTGCTCAAAAGCCTATGCTTCGCATACGATAGAGGACTACAATAGCCATCCTAAGCACTATAATATCAACCATAAGAAGACTTGAGATTAATCACTACTATTGATCACGAGCCTTTCTCACAATATTTAAGGCTTCTATTGCAGCCTTTACCTCTATAAGGGACTAAAATTAAGTAAATTTAGCAAAGCAATATAAAATAAACAGTTTAGTAATTAAAATAAACAGTTTAGTAATTAAACTTAATTACTAGGTATAGGGATCCTCTTCCCTTTAATAAGTTCGCAAAACATACCATAGAAATACCTATAGATACTATAGTAGTTTTATATATACTAAATTATCTAAAACACATAGACAACTCTAGAGAGTCCAAAAATAAAGTTTAAGTTCACTTATGCCCACACCTTCTAGCTTGATTCCCAAAAGCTAGCTTAACTTACCCTAGGAATCCTTTAGTCTAACACTAACAAAAGATTGACCTGCAATAACCAACTATAGGAGTGTAAGCAAACAACTAACTTAGTGGGTAACCTTCCTACCTTACTAATAAGAAAATATAAGCAAGTTTATTAACAAGCATATGATTGTAGACATTGTATACAGCCCACCAGCAACTATGTAAAGTACGATTTTATGCCTACTATTGCTTAGATTGGGAAGTATTTATGTATGTTAAGACCTAGATATTCGCAAGCATTATCCTAATATAGATTCTCATCATATTAAACTACCCCTAGTAATAGACATGGCTTGGTCCCATGTTGAGGGTAGGACTTCCTAGAGCTAAGTAGTTCTTAAAAGTCAAGGAAAAAACATGTCGTACGAATACATCATGCAAAAACAACTCAACAAAATATTATAATTTTAAGATCCATCTGCATGATCTCTCGCTCTACTATATGGTGCTGAAGCCCTTACTCTTTATGTAAAGAAGATGTAATGCATGATCGATTCATTTATAGGTTAAATAATTTATTAATCTAGATTCATGGGGTGATCACAGAAGTATAATCTAGCTACCCCAATACCCTAAGTACCAATACAACAAACGATTTTATTTAGAATATGTTAGGACATTTTGCCAGCAAGATTCAACCAATTTAAGCCAATACAAATTCCTAGACCCCAACATGCAACCAATGAAATTATTAGACATAATTACATGGCACTCTAACTACAAGCACAAGAGTAGTAAAATAAGGAGGCGATGTACTCACTTAGTCATAGCGTCTAACAATCTCGATAGTCCTCTATGGTCTCGAACTTAGTGTTTAAATTACTTGAGTAATATAATTAAGGTAAATAAGACTCATCTTATACTTAATGTATTTACTAGCCTTGTTATAGTTCCCTAATTCTACTTACTTTGTATTTTTTGTCATGTCTTTCTTCTTTTAAGTTGGAATTTTGTGTTCTTATGGTCAATTTCCATCATTTTCAGGCATTCTTTCATTTGGTAAGATCATTTTAAGGTGTTTGGGTTCACAAGGTCTCAGTTTGAGCTAAGTAACTTTGTTGGTCAAACGTTGTAGTTTGACTACTTTAAGGTTTAGGTTTAGTCTTAAGCTTTAGGTTTAATTTTGAGTATTGGACCTTACACTTAGGCTTTTGGGCTTTCATTTAAGTATTTTAAAGATAATTTTCAGTTTATTTTCTAAAGCTTACAATTGGGCTTTAATTTTTCACTTATGAGCTTAATGGGCCCTTTCTGCTAGTTTTAGGCCTTATATCACTAAGAAGCTCATAGAGGTTAGTTTTAATGGGATTTTGGACTAAATGGGCATTTAATATATTAATTTATAAGTCAATTAAATTAGGGGTTAGATCTGATCCTATTGTTATTGGGCTTTATTTTTAGTCCCTTTAAGGATTAATGGTACACTATACTTTTTAAAGCCTTAAATCCAGTCCTACTTGCTATTTTGGGCCTAAACCTGCTAAAAGCCATAAGATAGGTCAAAAGAGTATTTAGATCTAGACTTCTATATTTATTGGGTTTCTAATCTTATTTCTAAGGCCTTAATCACTAACTAAGCTAGTTTAGGTTACTAACTCAACATTACCTAACTTAACTTGATTGATTACATCCTATACCATGCTTTACAGTAATCACTCATGTCATTACAATAATAAATCACAATTTGCAACTTATTAACTTCATTAATAGTGGCGACTAAGAAGAGTTCTCTTAGGGTTTCCTTCATCAACTTCCATCCAACAGTTATTCTAATGTATTTCGTTACTTTACTCATGTTTCTACTAGTTATAAGCTAATATAATTACATAATATGATAAAAATAAGATGGACTCACATTAAGGAAAGGGCGCTGCGTAGAGTTTTCATGAAAGTCTCTTATAGTTATTACATTATCTCTACTTGTTTGTGTATATGAATAGCTTATCCTAGCTAAATGGAGATTTTCTTTGATATCTTCTACATCAACTCACTTAATACTCAACTATATTATCATGCTTAAATAGTGAAACAAGTGTTTAAGTCCTACATGTAAGAAACTATAAGCTATAGGTATAAATTGTAAAGAGATAATAGAAGTTGGTTTACTGGTGCAAGGATGTGGGTGTGTAACTTTTCCTTTGCTTTTCCAATGACATAGTAGCTCTTAAGGGTAGTAGGGGATGTCAACCTAGTAGTAAAGGGAGTATGTGAAGTGGCATGGGTAGTGGTTTGTTGATTGGAGTGGTGGTGGCAAAGAGATAGAGCTACGTAGTAGTGGTATAAGGGTGATCTAAGGGAAAGAAAAGAGAGGAATGGAAGGGGTCAATTTGGCCTTGGTTAAGAGTGTGTATGATCTTGTTGAGAGTGAAACAAAAAATGAAAATGAGGATGGATAAGGACAGGTGGGGGCTGATAATGAGAGAGAGAGAGTGGGCCAATAGGAGGCAAGGTTTTTCTTTTTTTAACCAATATGGTTCAAAGAGTAAGGGGAATCACTTGTTTTTTGTGATTTTGTTAAACAAGGTAAGGATTTGTCTCCAAAATGTCTTAATTGTCTAACTCATTTGTCTTATCTCCTTAATTAATCTTATCTATTTCCTAATTAAGAAGACTCAAGTTAGTAGGTAGATTAAAGGGTAATTTAGCTTATTAATCATGATTAAGCCTAATTAAGCAATTTTAGGCATAATTTATGTGTAATTAAGGTTGTGTCACGTTTTATTACTTTAATTAGGTTTACTAACTTATATTATCTTGTTTGTTAGAGTCCTTTAGTATATAAGGCCAGTTAGGGTTTTCAGATCGCATACAAGATAAACAATTTAAGGTTTGTGAGTGAATAAAGAAGTTGTTCACAATAAGCATGTAGTTTTGGAATATATTTAGGGTTTATTTGTCAAACAAGGGTTTTCAACTTTCAATTAGGGTTTTATTATTTTTAGGGTTCTTAAAACCGCTTGGCGGTATTTTATCATTTTTAGGGTTCTTACGTATTAGGGTTTTTAGGGTTTCATATGTACAATTAAGGTCTTAGGGTTTTACTTTCTTTGGAGTGTTTTTTTTTTTTTTTTTTTATCTTTATATCTTGAGTAGTTATAGGGATTATCTATTGACTCCCATATTTAACTCCAAGTTCACATCTGAAAACCCATGGGGTTTACATTGATTTTTAGTTAAGGTAGTCGAGCCTTCTATCCTTACCATTTTTTAGTCAAGATGGAGACTGTTAAAGCATCGGCATGCCTAAATGATTGGAAGGATGTCGATTGCAAAAGACAAAGAGACCAAAATTTTTTAGGTTTTTGACTTCGGTATAGGGAGTTCACAATCCCCACCCAATATACAAACGAAGAGAAGGTGGAAGATTAATTTCATACTATGATAGGTTTCTCTTTAGTCTTTTTAATGAAATATTTATTTTATTTTCAATTTATATTCCTAGAATTAGATTAAATTGTATAAAAAATTATGATGGACAATTAGTAGACAAATTGTTAATAAAAAATTTATAAAAACTTGTCCAAACAACATTGGTGAACAAGTATAGGATAGATAGAGTATGAGTTTCTACAAAAGCATTGTCTTGTAAGATATGTGTTCCTAAATTTTGGAACCAAATCTTACTTTATAGCATAGTGGAATAACTCTAGAACTTAAACCCTATAAACCTATGGGGTATAGAGTACTCTATGCAACATGTAAAGTTTACTTTTTTTCTTATCAATTTTAAATTTATATGACGTAAAAATTGTAATCTATATGTGATATTACAAGTTCTTTATATGCAAAACCTTTGAAACCTATAGTAAAATATGTGAAATTAAAAAATAATAATAATTTTTTTTATCTTCGTTATTTCAAGTTTATATGCTTCTATTATTTAGCAAATGAGAAAGAACAAGGAGAAAGAATAGAAAACTATAATTTTGAGAGGAAATGAGAAAGAATAAGTAAAAGAATAGAAAATGTAAAGTGAGAGAGGCACGCTTGGGATTATTAACTTGTGGTCTTTGGCTCTTTTTCCTTTTTCTTTTTACTAAAACAATCATTAGCTGAAAAATATAATATTATCATTAATTAATGTCATTTGCAATTTTTATAGAGTAGATATAGGTAACTTGGAACATATACCCTTTATACACATTACAGTATAGGTTTTAAGGTGGGCACAAGATAAAAATGTCTCATACTCAAACCTTACCCCATAAATGCGGGCTTCGAAAAATCTATGCTAGAACTGACCTTATAGTCCTTAATACTCACTTGAATCTCACTTAATCAAGCATAGTAGGGGTAGTACCTTGTATAACAAGGTTATCTACTCACCTATACCAAACATGATATGTTTAAAAGAAAAAAAGAGAGAAATAAAAAAAAAAGTTAAGTGTTGTAAGAAAAAATAAATTAGAGAAATCAATTTTTATGCTAATATGCGCATTGCTAAAAATAATTGGTAAAAAATCCAAGTATTATAAATGCAAGTCAAAGAGCAATTTTTTCTTAAAAAAAAAAAAGAAGGAAAGAGAAGCTAATTGAAAAATATTAGCAAAATAATTAAATATATTGAAACAAAAGGGATTGGAAGCTAGAATACAAGATGCTTTAAAAAAATTGATAAAAAATTTCCATCGATGTGTAAGAAAATTTAAGTGCAATTTGATTAAAAAAAAAAAGAGGAAGGAAAACAAAAATTGAAAATTACATCAAAGTACATAAAATTTTTTTGTAGAAAATTAAGTATACAAATTGTTGAGAAAATCAGTATAAAATTATTCAGGAAAAAAGTTGATTCACAATTTCTTAAAAGAAAGACAATTAATATTATTTCAACATTAACTTCAAGAAAAAAAAAAATGCATACTTATAACTATGCTTGCATGCTTTTGCCTAGGCAATCACGAATTTATCATGTTTGGTACACCCATGCTTATGTGTTTAGATCCAAACAAATGAAGCTTGGGCATGAGAAATCTTTTGCATAGCCGTGCCTAGGTAGTGTAAGTATGATTACACATGTGCTCGTGTTTACATGTTGGGGGCAGGTCGTAGGGGCTGATAAGGGCCCTGGCCTCCTTTACCTCAAGAAAAGATTGATTTTTTATATTTTTAGAAGAGGAAATACTATATATTTTAAGGAGTAAAATATGTTGTGAAATTAGTTATGTTTTAGTCGTTAGGTATTTAGTTTTATAAATGTAAGCTCTTAGATTCAAATCTTATGAATATCATTTTCTTTTTTCAAGATGTATTTATCGCTTAAATTATATTTGTCTTTTGCATTTATTAAATTTTTATTTTCTTTTTGTAAAAAAAAATAAATTTTTTCTTTTCATAGTAATCAATACCATTAAATTCATTAATTATAAATCATATTTAACTAAATAAATTCTCCTAAATTACTATTTTTTTATTAGTAATATATCTTAAAATAATAATTACATTGTCCATATCACATATATTTTGGTCTTATCAAATAAAATATTAATAAATAATACCAATCATGTGATTTGGTTTAGTAATTTTTTCTTACAACTAATGTTAGGAAAGTAAATGTGAATTATTGAATTATTGGTTACTTAATAACTTCTATTCACAATGATATATATTAATGTAATTTTTATGAACTAATAGTCAAATTTTATTTAATATATATGCAAAATAGAAAGATAAAATATTTATACTTTTAATTTCTAATGAAGTGTATAGATCATCCTTAATCATTTTTTAAAAGAATATTCTATTAAGCCTTAGGGATTGTTGCAAGTTCAATTCATAATAATATATATATATATATATATATAAATATATATAAGATATCTATATTGTTAAAGTAAAAGAGAGAGACTTGATGTCTTTTTAAATATGTCCAAATTGCTCTTGACAATATTATTATTTTTGTGTTTTATTTTATGAAAATTTACAATAATACATGTAATTATGTTACTTCATCAAGGTTATAAATATCAATTAACTCTAAAATGGTAACTTTTACATATAGCATCTTTAATATATAATTTATGAAGATCCTTCCTAGTTTATATTCCATCTATTTATGGTATTATTTATTTTCTCAAATCATAATGCATTTTCATAATTATTATCCATTATTTTTCATTATTCATTACTATAAGTAAGTATATATCCATTCCATTTCTATTTCTATCCTCTCCTTCTATAATCGACCATCATTTTTGTTTTTGAACTGATGTTTCATCCTCTTCTTTAACTATAGTAGAAATTTTTAATTTTGCATATTCTTGTACACATTATGATTTTAATTTCTATATTTCTATTTTTTATTTTGATGTTTCTTCCTTAATTAACTTTTATGTTTATTTCTTATATAAGTAAAGATGAAATAGGGAGTTGATCAAATTGGGTAGTAGAAACTATATAAGCAAAAAGATTGATAGAGGAATTTACATATGTAGCTTCAAATATTTAAATTTTGTAGGTAGATAAATATAGAAGTTTATTTATATATCCATGCTTCAAGTTAGAAAGAATGAATTTCGTTGTAATAGTAGAGTTATATGAATATTATTGTAATAATATATGATTCCTTTATAATTTTAATTATTTTTTTAATTTTATATTTTCCACTATAATAGCGTAGTGGTATGAATTGGGTTATAACATTATAAGAATTCTAATCAATATCATGACAATTGCTAGAATTTTTCTTTTCTTTTCTTTTCTTTTTTTGTATCTTATATCTATTAATGAGTATTTTATTTTAATTTTATTAAGCATTGCATATTGATGGATTAATTGTACCCATTAAGTTGTTAATAAATCAATATTTCTTACTATAGTGTAAACAAAATTTTAAAGGGGTAAATTTTTTATGATATCCTATTTATTTCGTTTTAAATAAATTACAAAAGATTATATATTTTTTCTACTAATTTCTAACCATTTCAAGAAAATTGTTAATTATGTGATTTACTTTTGTTGAATAAGCTTATTTGTTTTATTACCTTTGGTTTTTGTATTTCATTTTTGTTAAGTATTACAATCTCATCATTTCTTGCAAGTTATTGTTATAGGGGCATAAAAAATACAAGACTTGCTAGCAATTTGTATTGAATCTAATTATTTTCTCCAATAAGTAAAACTAAATGACTGTTTTTTATTTTTTTTTGTCCAAAATTTTTTTAATTAGTTTATGTTTTGTATTTATTTATGCTATTAATCTATCTAAATGGGTAAATGGGTAGGTCTGCATTAATGCTACATTTATGTTGGATGTGACTTCCACTTTTTATGTATTGAATTTTGGATAGTATTCCATATGCTTTAGTTTAATAGATAGAAAGGCTTAGTTTTAACATACATCATAAGGAGATGTTCATTTTGGAAAGTTATAAAATGTAAAGAAAAATTTTTATATGAACATGAAAGAAAGTTAGAAGTGATGAGATTTTTCCTTATTCATAACTCCAAAAGGTAATTATGTTACTTTCTTTTGTATATGTTTGATAGGTGATTTTATGTCTATTACATAGTATAAGTACTAATAATAAAAAAATTATTTTTCAGCAAAATATGGTTTGTATAATATTTGTAATGGATAAAAAAATTATACAACCATCGATTGTCACCAATGTTTTTTTATTTTAAGTTAAATTACTCTTTATACTTGATTTGCTACTAAATTTGTAGCTCTCTTGGCTATTTTATTTTACTAGGAATTATAATTGGGGTGGTGCAAGAAGCCAAAATATAAGCACACTTGAAGCTATTATTTTTTTCCCTTTCTTTCGACAGACTTAAAGTTAAGTTGAATGTCTTATTTTGGTGGCCTTAAGCTTGGATGAAACTCTAAATTCAAATTATAAAATCTATTTTTTGTATTTTTTTTTTATTCAAATGACTTGTGGAGCTTATTAGAACAAAATCAACATCTAACTTCAAGTATTGTTTTTATTTCTTAAAAAATCAATATATAACATGCTTTCAATTGTTATTTCCTTTTATAATTACTACCTAATCATATAGTCAAATCATATAAATATTCAAACATTTTAATTTTGATAGTGTTGAAAGGTTTGTATTATACATATTAATGCATTCAAACTATATTAATACAAATTAACATAATAATAATACCAATCAAATTATATTAATACATATCAATATAGACAAACTATCTTAATATATATTAATACATGTTAAATCAAATTATATTAATACAATAATAATAATGGTCAAACAATATGAAACATATAAATATAGTAACAATGATGGTTAAACTATTAATACATTATGAACTATATCAATATATGTTAAAATAGATAAACTATATCGATACAAACTAATAAAGTAATAATGATAGTCAAATAATATTAATTTATTAATAATGATGGTCAAATTATTTTAATACATATTATTATAGTCATGCACGGTCAAATTATATTAATTCATATTAATCTATTAACTATCTTATCGCAAGGGAAAACTCTTAGTGTCTTTTTTTATTTGCCTAAACTAGCCTTAAAATATAATTATTTTCATGTCATTTACTATTTGTAAATTTAGATAGTGCTATTCTATTGATGCTATAAATGTTAATGACCTCTTAAAAGCTTTTAACTCTTCATTTTCTTCCTTTTGATTTGTTACTTTCTTTTCTATTATTATTGAATTTAAATGATATTGATAATCATTAAATTGAATTATCATATTAAAATTCCTATTGTCATATGATATACCTTTTTTTCAATTGTTTTGTAGAGTTCATATTAATTATCGATCTTATTATGTTTTTCCCTCATAAGCATTACTCGCCCTACTTTTTCAAATATATAGTAAGCAATGGAACTAAATTATAGTTTCTCTACATTGGTTTAATTATTTATTGCAACAATTTAATTAGATACAATGCATTATACTTTAAACTGTAATGAAATTTTGCACATACAAAGTTGGTATGCATTTGCTAGTATAAGATATAATATAATTACAACAATAAGTATATCTACTCCTATTTATGATTTTAATATTGATTAAATTAATGTAGTTCGAATCCCAGTTATATGATCATACATCCTCCGTTCCGTTCATATGCTTCACCCATTCACCACCCTAGTTTCTTGTATTTTTTCCTCGCGCTATTTGACAACTGAGAAGTCATGTAAGCGGGTGATTACTATGATCCTTGCTTACCCAACCGAATTCACTAGAAATCCGACATAAGATGAAGTGGATTTAGTTTCTAATTTCAACACCCTATTTGAATTGAGTTGATAACCGGTAATAAGGACTCAAGTATTTATAACGGAAAAAAGATAACAAAATCTCAACTGAATAAATAAGAACATATAGTACCTCAAAAATATGCTCATAAATTTTTACAACAGCGTAGAAATTTCATATTTCTTTGTTTATAAATTTGAAGAAAATTTTTAAAAAAGACAAGGCAATAAGGATATTTGATAAATTATCGTCTAATCTTATCAAAGATCCAAGGAGAAGGGGCGTGCATTTGGAAAGCAGACGAAACAATAAAAGTGGCTATACTGAATTTACTTATTTCCATGCTAATATTCCTTATTAAGTATATGAATACCTCCACACGTCTATCCACTCCAACAACAAGAGCCAAATTGTGAACTCTAATGAACTAAATTATTCATGGAGAAACAAAGAAACTTTCATATATTAAGGTAATTAATTTTTGAAATTGATTATTTACTTTCTATTTTCTTTTGCTTATCATTTTTTTTTTCTCGTTTTAAATAAATCACCTATAGATTAATTCGGTTAATGGTTGCATTCACTAGATATCTAGAATCTAGGCCATATTTAGATCCAACCTAAGTTATTAAGCGCACATCCGTACTCTAAAGATATCTCGAATAATGTATCACGCATTTGACATATGATGATATTTTTTTAAGAAATATAAGTAAAGTGTTTTCGTATTGTATAACCTATAAAAGAAAAAATCTTACCCAAAGCAAAACCTGAAGGTACCTTATCCTCTCATACCAATTGTCGTGAGTGCTAAAGTACATAATGAAAGAAACCACGATCAAATCACATGAAACAATGATAAAGAAGAGATATAAGGGAGAAGAGGTATACCCAAGTATTCAATTCAATGCTACGTAAAACCAACGTCAACTTTAATGGCAAGAGATTTCCAAAAGAGTCATGTAAAAAACTGTGACAGAGTATGATATATCATTCGTAGATATCAAAGTGGAACTGTTTACGAAAATTTATATAGAGTTGTAGAGATACTCTATCTCTCTCAATATACTCCGAGAATCACTCTCAAACTCACCAAACACTTTAGGCGAAAGCCAGGGACTTACACGAAACTAAACCAATTCTAAACTAAACCAGCATCTAGTTACAACCTTCAAATGGAGTAAGGAACAAATCAATAAAACGTACAAAGTTTAAAATAATATACTACTCAATACTAAAAATTGAAGATCACATTCCATGATGTCCTGGTCAATTGTCTCCTAGGTTCGACTGCTACCATTGACCACTCTTATGCTTGATCAATTGTTGGACAACTGCTCCCACATATGATAGACTGTAGCTTAACCCTCCCTACGCTTTATTGGCCACGAGTCAACCACCTTTATGCTCGGTCAGCCGCCCTGCTTGGAAATAGCTGATCAAGTATCCCAGTGTCGCATTAGGTTGCACCTTTCCACAACGAGCTTCACTAATGTTCAAGGATGTAAATCTAACTCAACAAGCATGTAACAACAAGGATATTACACGTGCAGCCATAGTAAAGAAAAGAGTAGGTAAAGAGAAAAGAAAGAGAATAATATTATGTAGAATCCCTCAAATGTTTGAGGATAAAAAATGTATGGAGCAAAATCCACTATCTCAAGATTACCTAGATATATAAATGCTCCAATACAATGTTACAAATAGGTACCAAATGACAATAGGACCAAATTAATCTAAAATACATAAAACAAAGACTGAATAAATACTGGGCACATGATTTATACAACCTACTAAGCAGCATTTATGCATAGCAATAGATACTTAGGTTTGGTTGGATAATGTTATAGATAAAATCACATATGCAAGGAATATACCTAGTTTATATAAAGGCTACTGCATGTAATGCATCTTAGTCAATGTATGAGCATAATAGTAATTGTATTTACTATTAGACGTTTGTATTGAGCAAGAAAAATAGTCATTCTCTACCATAATTAATCGATAACATCCATATAAAATATAGAAAGGAAAATAACACAGAGAAATGTTACAACCCCAAAAATAGTTGTGTTTGGAGAGTAGCTCTCTTGAAATAGCCTAACCATCTTCATCCCTAACCTCAGATAAATACAGAAACATAATCATATCAGTTCAAACCATAATATTGCAAGTAAACTAAAGTGCACGATAATGAAAGGCAAAAGTGAGTAAAACCTACATTTCATTTTGACTAGTGTTTCCAATTGCAAGCCTTATACGCCTAGTCAATAAGGTTTAGTTAGGGTTGTGTGGTGATTTGGAAATATAGAGAATGTTTTGAGGAAGATTGTAGGTAAAATTTAGGCTAGGTTAATAGAAATTGGGTATAACAACTAAACTCGGTCACCATTCAATCATCCATCTACGACTTCACTTATCTCTTCCTCTTCTCATCCCAATTGACTAACCTCAACAAATAACTGTAACTCTCAATTTCATATCATAATTTACAATAACAAGATACATGCCCTATAACAGGAGCGTTGCACACGTACCCTTATCCAATGTAGCGTCCTAAACATACAATAACTCACTAAACAAGTATCCTTCTCACATTTTCTCTACTCTAATCTAGTACTAGCCATTTGACTTGATATAAATTATAGCTCTAATAATATCCAATAAAGAGGGAGAAATTCTATCTCTTGTAACATACTTCACTATTACTCTTATTTAGGTTTCATGTGATGCTATTTAGGTGTTGTACATCATAATTATAGATAACACAACCAAGATCAATTTTTATGTAACTATTAGATATAAGGTAAGTTAAAAATATATGTGATTTTTTTTTTTTGGCCAAATACATTACCAGTATTTTTACTTTTGTGTAATATATGCATAAGGGACACATGCCATAGTTTTAGTGGTCCATTCTATTATTAAATAATTTGAATTAATATAATAAATAAAAATTATTTTAGTACACAAATTAAATAAAAAATTGAAAATAGAAAAAAGAAAAACAGTAGCCATGATGGCTATAAGCTACTTGCCGGCCACCTTACCCCCAAACTTAGGTTGGCCACAAATGGCCATACAACTATTGCTACAAATTTCTTCTTTTTCTATTTTATGTGTTTTTATTTAATTTGTATATTTTTAATGAATTTTTAAATTAATTTAAGTTATTTAATATACTAACATCAACCATTAAAACTATATCATGTCCCTTATACATGTATTACGGAAAAGTAAAATATGCAAGTCATGTATTTATTTTGAGCAGTTTAATGCCTAAATATTCAAAATTTAAATTTCAGTTCTCGAAAATTAAAAATTTATTCATTTGAGTATATACATTATACATGTGATGGGTACTAAACTGTTCAAAATTAAAAGCTCAAGCACTTAAGTAAATAAATTTTCAATTTTCGAGCATTAAAATTTAATTTTTGAATATTTGGATACTAAATTATCTAAAATCAAAAGTTTAGACACTTGCTTATACATTATCTGAAAGAAAAAGGGGATATAGAGAGAGATCGAGAAAAAATTACTAAAAGACATGAAACCTTAGATAATAAGGACATAAGTAGACTTAGGGTCGGGTTGAACTAGGCTCGGACTCGCCGAGTCAAGGGCCTAGTTCCCCTTGAATCAAGATCGGCCGGCTTAAGCCAATTCACTCATCCCAATGGTTTAATCGACCAATTCTCGACCTATAAATCGATTGATTTATTTTTAAAATTTTTATTTATATTTTGGAAAAATATATAATTTGTGTTTATTTTTAATTTGTAAAAATAAACCACTAATAAATCACAAGAATTTAAAATTTTGATTATTTCACCATATTAATTGCTGGGCATGAAATTAATAATTTATACTTTCAATAATATACAATTATTACTGTATGCTTATAATTGGTGAATCGAGTGAAGAAATTTCTTTTTATAGGTAACATTTCAAATAATGTTTGCCAATATAATTAATGTAAAACTAGACTAGTAATGGACAATGCTTACATGATCTTTTATTACTTCAAAAGAAACTTTAAAAAATAATATAATTTATGAAGAAGTGGACTAGTATTGTGAAAAGAACAATATCTATAATACACTTACAATTTTATATATAGTATAAATATATTTCTTATGACTTTTGAAGGTATTAATTATAAATATATTTGCATTTTTGTAAATCATTAATACTTTTATATTAACATATAAAAGTAATGCTCTTTCAAAAGTTAAGTAAGATCATACGAAACTTGTTTTCTCTTATGCCTCAAACTTTTTTAGGAATTAAAATAATATGTCTTATACCATGACTATCTACTTTTACTAACATTAAAATATACGAGTTTTAATAATTATTTTTCTTATAAATCTATATATATATTATTTGATATCCATATTAACTTATAAATATAAGTAATAATATATATTTAATTTTATTTTATATTTTAATTAGAGTGAAAACTTATACTTAATATATTTAAATTTTTGGATTAAATTTGACGGTTCCAACATATTGAACCGTACTGATCTGTTAAGCCTAATAAGTTAAGCTACGATTTAGGGTCATGGCTCATAGGTTTGGACAAATTCGCTAAATGGTGAGCCAATTCTAGTTTAGTTCACCGTTGGGACACAACCATTTCCTTGGTCTAGACACAAGCAGCTGTTTGTTAGCTCATATGTCAAATCTAGATTTAGCGATTGATTTTTCCCGCTTTGGCGTAAACTACAAAAAGCTTTTTCAACTCTGCATATATCATATTAGAGAGAAGCTCTTCTCATGCAGCGCAGGAGCATTATAGCTACTAAACGATCTACTAAAATAAAATGACTATAGAATTAATATAATAAGAATTTAAACAACCAGCGATTGACTAAACAATTTTATCAAAGAAATCATAAAATAATCCATATAGATGGACAAACTACTCTATAGATTTTTTTTGGCTTTATTTTATTTTCTTTATAATACTGTCCTGATTATGTGAAAGAATGGGCATTTGTTTGGTTTAGTTATTAAGGGAAGCAAATCTAAGTCAGAATTATCATTAGTGTTTCCAGCCAGTAGTCACGATGTCTTGTTCACGTCAAAATAGTCCTTTTAGTATCTTATCTTTTCATATGTCTCGGTACAAGTTTTTCTTCTTCGGAAATGGAAAAAGTGAAAGTAAGCAGATTTGGAAAATTATGTTTCCTTTAAGAAACCTCCCTTTCAGGAAAAAGCAACAACATCCACTTTTGGTAATTGCGTTCTCAGTCATGCGCTCTGTCCTACGAGTTGTCACATAGTACAGTACTTCTCCATTCACTTTGATTGATTTTTTCTATTTTTTTTTTTTTTTTTTCATGTGCATATACTAACCTGCCTATAGTATGGGAAAAAAAAAGTGCTTCATTTGTAAAAATATTTGATATAAACTAATGATAACACACCTGCACTTCAGATATTTAAAAACGTATAAATTAATCGTAAAACAAAATGTTAAATATATTTAATTTGTTTTTAGAAAATATAGTACTGCATAAAATTTTCTAAATTTAAATTATGTTTAAGCATAACTATTCTACAATTAACTTATTTAAACAGGAAGAGATTAATTTAATAAATTTATATATTAAACTAAAACTTCTCATTCCCTTTAAGAAATATAGGTGATTGTGCCCCAGGTTCCAATTGAACTCCCCTATGTATTATTGACAATAATAATAATAATAATAAAAGAGAAAAGAAAGAGTTCCCCGATTTCTTGTTTCTCCAAAGTTTAAGGCTACTACCGAATAAATAGGAAAACACGTCAAGGCTCGAAGTATTTTTCTAAATATTAATAAAATTTTCATATATATAAAGGTAAAATTGATAGTTTTTAAAATGTTTTGTACACATTATATATATTTAAATTTTTTTAATATTTATATACTATATATATATAATACGTAACTTATATTAAATACTATAATTAAAGCCAGTGATAGGACTCGCAAGCCTCATTATTAGAAGCTTATATATGTATGGCAATATACAGGTTTTGTTAGTTTCAACTTGTGTCTCCACATTATATTTACTAAGGCTAGCAAAAAAAAAAAAATAAAATAAATCGTGAATTATGGATCGAATTGAGAATTGAAACGAACTAAACTAAAAATTTTACTTTTTTCTACAAATCGTTTAGTTCAAAATTTGGTTCGATTATATATAAACAGTTTACAGTTCTATTTGAGGAAGCGAATCGAACCGAACAATTTTGAACTAAATTGTTTGGTTAAAAAAAATTCATACAATTATTTTATACATTTTTATTTTTTTCCAATCAATTTTCATAGATTTCATCAAATTTTTCATATCTTATTTTTCTTTATTTTATTTCTAGTTCAATTATTATAATTAAAGTGAGTGAGTTCCATTTAAAATTTCATATTTAGACATTTTTTTTTCTAAATTGTCATTTTCTTATATGTTTTTAAATCAAGGGTCTAACCTTAGTATTCTTCACGTCTTTTATCTCTTTACAAGTTTTTGGTATTTCTTTTTTATTTTCTTCGTATCGCTTTTAAATAAACAGTTTTACTTCTCCCTCCTTATTGTTTTTGGAAGAGTCTCTTATCCTCAAACAATAAAGTTGGGTTTGTTAAGATTTTATGCAATTTTTTTTAAGTATCTTATACATGATAAATATATAAGAAATTAATTAGAAACATATGAAAGTTTAATGAAAAAGAAAATATATTATTGAAAATAAAAATATTTAATAAAAATTTGATATAAACAGTTTGAATTGTGGATCGAACCAAACTAAACCGGTTTTTAATTAGATTAAAAAAATTTATAAATTGAACCACATAGTTAAATTTGATTTTAAGAAAAGAAAAAAAAGCTGTTATATTAGGTTCGATTTAGTAAAGGAGGGCGAAGTATGCCAAACCAAACTACACTTACCCCTAATTACCGATGAAATTAGAGCATTAAGCTTATAAAATCTTTTTGTCTTTAAGATTATACATTTAAACCTTCAAATATTTTAAAAAGGTGCGTATGCACTCCCATATGACAAATTTGAACTTGATATCATATATATTAAAGTGTTCTTGTATTATTTTATCAAAGGGTAAAATAGTAAAATAGGGTCTAAATATACCTTTTTCTTAGTTTTGTTAGTTTAGATGCATAATTTCAAAGATAAGAGGATAAATACATATAAAGCAAATATAAAAGGTATATTTACAATTTACCTTAAATGTCCTAAGCAAGTAACCCTATCATATAGGATACCTACTTATATCTTACTTAATCAAATGGGTTCTAAGTGAGTATAAGATAGGTTCCAAATAAAATTTTTTTGCAATCTACTTTTATAAGATAGGATAAGAGTATGATTTCTTTAAATCCTATACTAATCTTAGAACTTGTACTCTTAGATATACATGGTATATATTCATTTTGTAAAATTTATTAAATAATATAATATGCATGAACAAATAAAAAATAATTTTATATTTTTTTAGATAAAAAAATAATAAAAAAATATAACCTAAGCCTAACTAAATCTAAAGTTTAGAGGCAAATGGATAACCATGTTATATTTTGCATCCTATAATGCCTTGGTTGACTAAGTAGGTCCTAAGTAGATATTGAAGCCTACATCGTAGGTCTAATGCACAATTTTGAGGAACCTGCTCCACAAAGTATGGTATAAGTGCAATATCTCCATACTCTATATAATGGTATAAGTTATAGGGTACCTTATACTTATCTTGTAAAAATTTTTAAATAATATTCATATTAAACAATATTATAATTCTAACTTAGCTGCTCTAAGTTTCAGAAAGATAAAAAAGAAATAAACATAAAGACTATAGTCTAAAACCATCATTCATGATAAAGTCCTAACCTAGAAAATTTTATTTTCTAGTTTTCTCTTGTTACAATTGTACATTCCACTGTCTACCTCTTTTACCTTTTCCGTCTAATTGTTAACCCTACATTTACTATTATTTCCCACCTCTCTTTCACATTACTTACTTTTTTATCGTTACAAGAAACATACATATATTAACTTCTAACTAATAAATATCCTTTGTATTTCAATCCACTTCCCTTAGACATAAAAACTTTAAACTTCACATACATGCTTTCTTTTTCCCTTTAGGCCAACACATGCATGTTTCTAATGTAGATTTTTTTTTTTTTTTTTTTTTGTGTTCATGAGGTACTTTATACCCAATAAGTTTTACAACGTATAAATTTCAGAATGGCTCCATTGAGTCACAAGGTAGATTATAATTCCAAAATTTAGAAGTCTATACTTACAAGATGGATTATAAGCACTTCTTTATATCCTACTCATCCTATACACACACAACTATACCTTAAATATTCTCCAACAACCATAAATTCAAACTTCCTCATAGAGGTGAAGCACTTTATTATTCGATGGGTAGTAACAATCAATAATTGTGATTGATGCACACTCATTTTTCTTTACTTTTTCTTTTTTTTTTCAGTTTTTACATTACATCAAATGCAATCTAGCAATGTGTTGGGTCTTTGATTGATGTGGGTACATAGTATTAGGAAATTAAAAGTTTGATTGAGAGTTTAATGTGAAATCTGTAGTTTCAAGTAACTAGTTTGAATTTGAAACAACAGAATTATTGAAACAAGGAACTTATAAGATACTATTGAGAAGTAAGAAAATTAACCCGTTATCGGTAACCTAAATTACGAGTTCTGATATACATTAAAACATTAGAGATAAATTATTTAGTCACAAAAACTATAGTTTGGTATAAATTAATATTTATAGGGAAATTCATTGGCCTACCAAGAAAATAATATGGCAATGAAGTGATATTTAAAGGCCATGTATAATTATTATATGTGCATGTTACTTGGTGCATGTACGTATATATTGATATATATCATTCCAGATAGGTAGATTGCACTCATAGAGTGGAACGTCGATAAAATAAAAATACATATAATTCATCAACACCTAAGTTTCGTGGCAGCGAGGAGATGATATATATTGATGAGTCACAATGCATTAACAAGGTAATTGACACATACAGGAAGAACTATTTTTCGCCAATAAATACAGTATGCGATATTTTTCAAAGTTCTCTGCACATGACGTCCTCTCAACCCAAGCATCCTCAAACACCACGAACTCCTCATACTAAAAAAAAAAAAAGAAAAAGAAAAGCAGATTGAAGCCAGTTGAACTCCTTGAGAGTGAAATTGGTGCAGAAGAACGTACAGTACAAATCCAAGAGGAAGTTAATCATAAAGTTGAAAATCATGAAATAAAAGAGTAGACATCGCCTACCAAAAATCATGAAGTGGGAAATGAGTCAAAGGAGCATAATTTTTCATCCTATAAGGACTGTTATCTACAACATATCATATGATTATGCCTCGCATTTTAGCTTGCATGAACAGATGGATGTAGATGAAGACTCACTGCAACTAATCAACCGAATTTTGATAAGCTATTGCAACAGTTGAAGGAGAAAAACAATATCCAGGAAAAACCAGAAATTTCCATTCCACATGTTGTCAAGCAGAAGCTCCATAAGCCATTGAAAAAATCGTTAATCATAAAATTGTATGGTCAGTCTATAGGGTACAAAGTTCTTTATGCAAAATTAAGATATCTGTGGAAATTTGCTGCGTACTTTGACATGATCACACCGTCACTTTTTCTTCGGAAGAAGATCTAAATCGTGTTATTAGAGATGGCCCCTGCTTTATAAATGGTTCTTTACTAACAATGCGTCGATAGGAGCCAATCTTTCAAGTATCAATGGCTACATATAATCAGGTAGCTGTGTGGGTAAGAATTCCGGAGTTGCTATTAGAATATTATCATCCTCAAGTGCTTAGAATTATAGGTGAAATAGTAGGTCTAGTTTTGAGGCTTGATACTTATACTGTAAATGCGGAAAGGGGTAAGTTTTCACGCTTTTGTATCCAATTTAATTTTGATCAACCTCTAGTGCATTCAATTATAATGGATGGTTATTCCTACAATGTCCAATATGAAGGGATTAAATCATTTTGTCTAGCATGTGGATGCATTCGACATTCAGTGTCTTTTTGTCCAAATAAACATTTGGAAAATTCAGACAAGGAATGAAATGAATCGGATAATCTAGAAGAGAACTAATCTCGATAAAGCTAAAGGACATAGTACACAAGAGAAGGGATCTGTTGTTAGTCAAGATTCAGCAATAGAGGTCCAAATGGCATCAGGAAAATGAAGTGGGTTCTGATGACATAAGCAAAGAAAATAATGGTGGTTATGGAGAATGGACGCTTGTTCAGAGAAGGAGACCAAACAAAACGAAGAATACTTCCGATAATCAAGAACTAAATATAAGTGGCAGGGGTCACATGCAAGCTAATAATAGTGTCGAGCCACCAAAAATGCACTCTACTAACTCAGCTAAATTTCCAAGTTTAAAAAGTAACGATGGTTGGGCAAAATAGGTACCAACCACAAACTGAACCGAACCATATCAGAAAACTGCAAATTGCAATGCTCGTAAATATTTTGGCTAAAGCTAAACAATAGTAAACAAATAAATAAATTTAGCATAGCATGCAACACACCATGACTTCTTTTCTCTCTTACTTGTGGCCTTATGAGTTACATTTTTATTTACTAAACCACCACTATACTAAACCAATAGAAAGAAAAATTGAATCAACATTCAAAACAACAATATACATGTTAGTTCCAATTTCCAACTATGCAGGTTTCATGTTTCTTGTGATTTAGTTAGAACTTGGTATAAAATTAGACACCAAATATTCAAACTGTAAACCAAATTATTATTTTCAGGTTTGAAAAATTTATAAATCGAACCATATGAGTAGGTTTGACTTATAAAAAAAAAAAAAAAAACCAAACTATTAATTTTAGGTTCGGTTTAATTCAGGGGGATGAACCACACTAAACCATACCACACCTACCCCTACTAATAATAAATAACTACGCACGCAAATGGGTTAGGAAGCCAAGAAGTAATCATCACTAAGAAGAAAATAATGTGGAAACATCTCAAAGCTTGATAGACACAATGGAAGTGAACCAACAAAATATAGAGGAAAAAAAAAGTTTTTAGCATAAATAAAAACTAAATTGGATCAAAGCTACATATTTACAACAACTACAAAAGAAAGCATTTCCACTAGCTTAAGAAAGAGACTAACAAACATAAAAAACCAAGCAAGGCAGCATCATAACAATGGATAGGAAAATAATACTAACATTCATTATCAAACTCTTACATCCAGATTCAGAGATGCCTTGGTTAGATCAAAACTTTTGACTAATGCATGTCATACTCAACCACCAACTAGAGAGAGTTTTAATACACTTGAAGGACATCAAAACGTTGGAGGGAGAGATACAACCATCTCACTAAGTTCCTATGGTAAGGATTGCAACAACAGAAATAGAGGGGGTACAATTACTCTTACATTAGTAGGGTAGACAATTTGAACAAAGAGGGAGTTTGCAGTGATTCTATCAGTTACCCTAGCATCTGTCACGCCCCGAAGCGGCAGAGTCGTAACAGCCCCGCCGTGTAAACCACCCTAAGATAGAAGTTGGCCTCACAACCGCTATCCTAGACCTGATCTACACAAGGCGTCCACGACTAACCCGCTTTGAAGTAGACAATTTGTAATTTAAACAAATCATTTACCTAAGAAAGTGAGGAAATATATATATAATTACTATAATTCAGTTATTACATTAATTAGAAATGAAAAGTAAAACATGTGTTGATTCTTCAATGTTTTTCCTCACTCCCCAGGATCCAACAGTTACTAGCTTCAGAGTAGTTGTTGCCGCTTCTTAGCCAGCACCTGCACGACGTCTATAGGGATGTGAGCAACCACAGCTCAGTAAGTAGGGACGGAGGACTTAAAACTATACCATACACACAACAAGGTTTTCAATCATTTATTAGTTGCAATGCATGTGCAAGCAAATGCCATCGCACGACGTTGTCCGGCCCGTCGTGAGATTAGAGAAATTGCGCCCGCTCTAATCCGGGTTGAGGAGTTACCGTTAATGCAACAGCTCACGACCAAACCCAGGCTTGTGTAATGGAGACCTTGCTCCTCCCGCGACTACCTTCGAACCACTGTCTTCATCCCCGCCGCGACCTCCTCTCCTGTCACTTAGTTCGACTGAGGATGAAGAAGGGACCATTTTGCAATCCTGCGCTATCCCTTCCGAAGGGGTCGGTATTTGGCCGGAGAGTCCTAAATCCCCTAACGGGTTGCCATGCATGTTCGATTATGAATACTGGTCGTATATTTGATTAGGTCCAGTTTAGGGTGATCAATCATTACATACAATTCATACAATGTGCGCCAAGGCAACAAACATAGTCATAGCATCACTCATAATCAAGCACATGCACGCATTCAACTATCTAATAAGCACAATCAAGCATAATCTTAAGCCTCCAAAATACAGCAGCGTATTAATCCCAACTTACCTCGACTCCTCGCTCGCTCACTCGAGGTCCGATTTGCTCAGGCCATCGCCGGTTATCCCTATAACACGAACGTGGTTTCAGCTTTTCATATAATTATTATAGGTTCGTTTTATCCTATAATGCTTATTGTTAGGTTTTGTTTAAGGTTTAATATGCCTAATTATCTAGGTATTAAGTCTTTTACAATTATTCTAGGTTTGGGGTTAGGTTCAGGTTCAGTTTTCGCATAGATTTCTAAACCAAGTTTTTAGTTTGATTTTTAAGTAATGTTTTAGATTCTAACCCTAAAAATCCGTTTCAACCTATAATGTGAAATTAATCACATTACTTCCCGATCTCCTATATACCGTTATTACCCCTAGTCGGTATTTTATTCCATCCGGTACACTTAAATCCCTATTTGTGTACCGAATTTACTCCTAATGTGAGAAATTTTTACATTTTTTTCATATAATTACATAAATTCAAGTTTCTTATCAGATTTATTATATATCCCTATTATTTATATAATATCAATTTTTATCCTAATCTTTTCTATTTATTGTATTTTCAAAAATTACACATTATGTATTATTGCATATTATGCACATAATGCATTTCTAATATTTCTATTACCCTAATTACCATCTCTAAACAGAAATTATTATTTCAAAATGTCTAAATCCATCCTAAATCAGATTTTACTCCAAATTTCCCTAATTTACAAAATTAACTATTTTTCCTATTACTCATTTACATAATTAACCTAATAATTACATCTAACACCCTAAATCCTACAAGTATCATACACCATCAGATTTCAACATCCTAAAACATCTACTTATTCACTAAGTCAGTAATTAATAATTTAATTACTTAATTAATCTTAAATTACCCATTTTATGCCTCATTTTAGGGCTTAAAAATTATCTAAAAATTTCGAAAAATTAATTTTTGAAAAAGGGCTTCATAGCACTATTCTATATCATCTGAGTAATCTATAGAAAAATTTTGGGCTTGAAACTACACTCCTAAGGTCATTTATTTCTAAACCGAAATGTGCTCGGTTTTGCATGATTTCTTAGGGACCATATATTTCGGGACATAATTTCATCAAAATAATATTTTTCCTACAAACTACATACAAAAATACCCCAGAATAACAAAATTCATAATTTTCTAATTATATTTACTATTTTTACAAAAATTCACAAGATTCGGGCTGGAAATCGGACTCACCGATTTGGGTGGCTCCGGCCACCGCGGGCCGCCGTGGCCTTGTCGGCCGGCCTAGGCGCTGCCACCACCGTGTGGTGGTGGTGGCCGTCCACTCCCAGCTCCTCGTTTGGTGTGGGTTCCCTTTAAAACCCCTAACTGCACAGTTTTTCTTATTTTTTTTATTTTTCTAGATTTTCTCTCGAATTTTCGACTCTCTCTAATTTTCTCTGATTTGTATCTGTCCAAATGAGCTTCTGAATTTTTCTTGCTATTTATAGACGAATTTTGTAATTATTATGCATTAATTTGATGGGATTTTGCCCCATTTCCATGATTTTAGGCTTTTTGTTTGTCAAATTCCTATTGGTTATTTTTTTCTTTTTCTGTCACGACCTAATCTTGCATCAGCTTATCCTCTTCTGATTTTTTTCTTATTTTTCCATAATTATTTTGTATTTTTCTTTAATTATTTACTTAGTTTTCGGCCAATTTTAGTAATTACGCGTATTTTTATCTACACGTAAATGCATGTAGGGTACACGTGAACATTCCTAAATATTATTTTGGTCATTCTAAAATTTTTAGTATACATATAATCTATCTCTAACAATTTATTAGTTATTATATTATACTTTTTGCCTTTTTGGTAATTAGCAGTTATTATGCTTAAAATTTGAAAATTTTATAGTCTCCTATTTTACTACTTATTTTCTTAAATTTAAGTTTACAGGGTCATTTTTACTGATATCTTGTTAAATAGTTTATAATTTGGGTATGATCGGATCCTTTAGCCGATCGCCCTAAACCTTGGGTTCTAAGTTCAATCTTACGGTTACTTGGCTGAACTTTGGGGCTTACAGCATCCGAAGCCATGCATCCATTGAAGATCATGAAAAAATGGGAGAGAACACTAGAAATGGTAGTCAACAAGATCTACAAAATAACACAGCTGCTAATTCTAAAGTACTCTCTTTCAACTATGTATAATCTTAAGAGAAGTAAAATTGTTCCATTGTTACTGACTAATATGAAGGAAGTATTTGCATTGGTAGATACAAAAAGAACACCAAGTAAATTTTTCTTAAAAATTCATCAAACCATGGTTGAAAATAATGAAGGTATCTTTTACAATTCAATTATGATGCAAGATGGAAAAGAACATCATCTCAGTTTGCCTAGACCTATAAGGATTTTAGTCTAGAATATAAGCAGATTAAATTCCCAAACTAAACAAGGCGTTGTGCTCCAAGCTTTTATTGAATTCATGCCCAACATGGTGGCCTTGCTGGAAACCAAAATTTTAAAGGCATCTGCTTATATTTTCCAATATTTAGCTTAGCTAGATGATCGCACTATAGTGGAATCTCGTGGATTCAACGGAGGTGTGATTATGCTTTGGAATAGGCGAATCTTGGATATTCATACAATTAAGAAGACTTTTTAAGAAATTTATATTTAGGCTTAAGTTAGAAACTCTAATTATCCTGGTTCTTTTTTGCAATTTATGCTTCCTCCAATTTGCATGAAAAACAATTGCTTTCAAATAGCCTTATTAAACATGCATCTTTAGTTAATAATGAGCCTTGGTGTCTTATGGGCGATTTTAATGATGTTATATCTAGAAATGAATATTAATACAAAGGAGGTTAGATAAAACTTGGTGCAATCAAGCTTAGCTTACCCTATATCCAAATTTAAAAGTTTTTCATTTACCAAAATGGCTTAGTGATCATATACCCTAACTTCTAAATACACATCCTTCTCTAGTTTCTACTGGTAAACACAAGCTCTTTAGATTTCAACTTGTTTGGTTTATAGATGACTCATGTCTTAAACTCATAGAAAAAATTTGGGAAGCAACCAATTGTAATCTCAATTGTATTAGAAAGGCTCCCAAATTTGTTAGGAGTCAAAAACAAAAGGATATTTGGAATTGTGCATTATAAAAAAAAAAAAAAAAGAGAGAGAGAGAGAAATAATAAGAAGATTAGAAGGAGTTGACAAAGTGTTATCTCAATCTGCTTCCACTCCTTTTATTAAGCAAAAGAATAATCTCAAATGAAAGTTAGAAACCATCTTTCATAAAGAGGAATGGGTTTGGAAAATGAAAGCTCATACAAAATGGATAGAAGATGGTGAAAGGAATACAAAATATTACCATTCTCTTGCTCAAAATAGGAGAGCCAAAAATCATATTGGTAGTCTTCAGAATGATACAAGTCAATGGATTTATGACTGTACTAAAATTTCGCAAATGGTCCTTGATTATTTTCAAGACAATTTATTTTAGCTTTAAGGCCTTTGCTATAAGAAGGACTCTTATTAATGAAACACTATGTTATGGCCTTAATAACCAGCAAAGAGAAGAGCTACATAAAGAGATTAGTTAAGAGGAAAATTTTCAAACTCTTAGTCAAATGAAACCTTTGAAAGCCCCAAGAAAAGATAGGTTTCATGTATTTTTCTTTAAGAAGTGTTGGAAATTCATGAGGCGTGAAATTAGTCAAATTGTTTAGCATTGTCATAATGAAGGTCAAATCCCTAAAAGTATTAATCAAATACAGATTTGCTTAATATCGAAAAGGATAGGCATTGGCATAGTGAGCAATTTTAGGCCAATTGGGTTATGAAATACAATATATAAAACTCCAACTAAGGTGTTAGATAATAGGCTAAGGCCTATGCTAGATGAATTAATTTACCTAGTGCAAGCTAAATTCATAAGAGGAAGAAAGGTTGTTGACAATGTCATCCTCATCAATGAGATTTTAAACGTATTTGGAAAGAGAAATAGGAAGAGGAAGTGGATGATGATCAAGGTGGACATAGAAAAAGCCTTTGGTACAATTGAGTGGGATTTCATCCACTGACTACTTACAAATTTGCATTTTCCTAAGAGATCAATAAAACTAATTAATTCCTGCATTACAACTACATTGGTTGAAGTGCTAGTGAATGGTTATCCATTAGAAGCCTTTAGGCCAAGTAAGGGAATGAGGCAAGGTAATCCTATAACACATTACCTTTTAATTGTAAGTATGGAGTTCCTCAGTAGATTAATCAAACATAAACTCAAACCAGGAACATGGCAAAGTTTATGGCTAAAGAAGAAAGAACCATGCATATCTCATGTGATGTTTGCAGATGATTTAGTATTAATAGCCAAAGGTAACAAAGAGAATGCAAACTATGTAAAAGAAACTTTAAATCAATTTACTTCTCTTTTAAGCCTTAAAATTTAATCAGTAGAAATAAATAGTGATGTTTCTAAGAATACCTTAAGGGAATTGAAAGATGAATAGGTAGATATACGAGGTAATAGATAGGTAGATAGCTTTGGGAAATACTTAGGCTATCCACTTACAAATGGGAAGAAACCAAAATCCAACAAATTAAATGATATAATTGAAAAAGCTCATAATAAGTTATCAGGCTAGAAAGCAAGAAACTTAAGTCTATGTAGTAGAATTACTCTTATTAAGTTAGTTTTTAAGGTAATACCCACGTATTACATGCAAGTAGCCAAACTTCTACATAAACTATTGTACAAATTAGAATAAATAATTAAATATTTTCTACGAAATGGCTCAAGCAAAAGTAACAAGACGCATTGGGTGAAATAGTCCATGATTACTAAATTAAAGAAATCAGGTGGCATTGGACTAACTGATTTTTTCAAGAGAAATGAAGCTTATGCCTTTAAAAGACATTGGGAATTTTGAACTAGACAAGTCACTTAGGCTTCTCCTATAAAGGTTAAACATAAAAGAATGAAGGATGGCTTGATTATACTTAGGTTCCGATCGGCTTCAAACATAGTAAAGGAATTGAGTGATAGTAGTAGTTGGTTTCAAGTAATTGTATGACTATTATAGGTGATGGTTGAAGTGTGAAGTTTTGGGATGATAAATAGGTAGGAGATTTTAAAACGAGGCAAATAATTCAAGGACCTTTGACCAAAGAAGCCTCAACATTATCGGTTGAAGATTGCTTGTTGTTCCCCATTGAATGGGATGAGAATAAACTAGGATTTCAACTTTCGGAGATCATTGTTAGCTATAAAAGGCCTACTTTACTAAATTCAACATTAGATGACAAAGGGATTTGATAGGAATCAATTCCTTAGATCGATCACCCATAGCTGAGCTATAGGACTCTAAGGACTCACTCAGAGGATACTAGCTCAAAGCCATATCAGAGACAAGGACTCTTATCCCCACTTGATCACCTACCAACCTAACTGCCAAATCCTCATGTGTGTTTGACCTGCTCCTACCAAGTAGCTGTACTCTATTAAGACAGTCGAGAAGATAGCCCCAAGACCATCTGAGTTGAATTCTAGAGCAAACTACAAGCATCCGATCCCAACTTAAACCAATTGCTCTATAGTGGGATTAGCTAGTCCCCAACCTAATCCAGATTAGGTCGATACCCCTTATTGCAAACGCTTTTCTATTTCGCCTACTTTGTGTCATATTTCTAATGTTTAGCCACAAAGCAATACGTGTCTTCTGACACAACATTCCAGAATGATTCACCTACTTTTCCATATTGAATATTCTTTGTTTCTTTTAGCCTTTTTAGGATATTTTATATAACCTAATTGTAAGAGTACCATTTTGTTTGTTCATACATGTAAAGTAACCCTAGTGGATGGGTATATAAACCCCCACTTACTTGTACGCAGATAATTAATCATCAATAGAGAAAATTGTTCACGTTTCCTTTAAGTAACCTTATTGTTCTCATTACCCTTCAACTCTTATCTATTCCCTTTAATAAGAAGTAATGGTGAGTGACCCTTCAATTCGGACTAGTGAGTCATATTCGGTGAATTCGACGAATTGTAGGCCAAGTAAGATAGACTGCTGTATTATAACCATTTGGTAGTTGCCCGAACTTTGCTAACTTTTCTTTTGTTTCTTTCGGTTCACTTCATTATGGTGCTTTTTTGTGTGTCCGACCTTAGAGACACATCAACTTTATTAGAATAGCTCCGAAAGGGAATATGTGAAGGTACAGTAAAGTTTTTAGTTAGCTTTGCTGTTAGTGGTTATTGTATTCTTTTCGTAGCTACTGTAGCGTGTTCGCGTGGAGTAAGTTTAGAATTGTAAGTTGTGTAATGAAGATTTGTGTATTGATAAGTGTGATTTCATTGTTACTCTGTTCTTGCTCGATTTTTCACTACAAATGCAAGGTAAGTTCATTTCTATTCTATTCAAGTTGTCACTGGGTATTAAAGTTGTTGGTGTTATTCGAGGTTTTAAGAAATACGAAAGCATTGTTTTCCTATGTATTGTGTTGTTAATCTGTTTCAGAGACATTGTATCATGTTAGATTCGATTGTTTAGGGTATTATCAGTGACCAAAGTAGTGGTGCTTAACCTGGTCGTAGTCATAATGGTTGCAATACCCCTATGTTAGTTGATGACAAACTTGATAGACTCACTAACCTTATTGAGAGTTTAGTCACGGCAATGTAAGTTAATAGGCAACAACCTCAAGGTATGCTACCCCATAACTTATTCGAAAATATTCAAGAGAGAGGTTAAGACCATGGTGGCCGAACCCGTTACCTAATTCGACCCCCTTAAGCTGCAAGGGTTGCAGACCAAGCTATTAGACGAAGACTGGAGTTAGAGGAAATTGAGGAGGATGATGAGGAGGTCAATGCCGAAGAATATGGAGAGGAGGAAGAAGAGGTTGGTTATTACTAGGCATAAGAGTAAGGACCCTGAGCTTCTTGAGGACTAGACAATGTCAAGGTCCAAATCCTACCCTTCAGTGAAAGTAGAGATGTAGATGAATATTTGAAGTGGGAAGAGAAGGTGGAGAAGGTGTTCGATTGTTATGGATATACAAAAGCTATGAAGGTCTAACTTGTTGTCCTAAAGTTCTTAAGGTATGCTACTTTATGGTGGAAAAATCTAAATGCAATGAGGGCAAGAGATGGAAACGAGATATAAGAACCCAGGATGAGATAAAAAGGTTCTTAAGAGGCAAATTTGTGCATGAAACCTACTTATAGGATGCATTTGCAAAGCTACAAGAACTTCATTGAGGAGGTCGAACAGTTGATGCCTATGTAAGGGAGTTTTAAATGCTTATGATCTAGGCCGATGTGGATGAACATGAGACTTGCATAGTGTTGAGGTTCATTTGTAGACTCAAATATGAAATTCACAACATTGTGGAGGTGCAAAGGTATTATACCTTAGAAGAGGAGATTACGATAGAGTAGAGGGTCAAAAAGCAAAAGAAAAGTGCTTTAAGCCAACCTAAGCAGACACTCTCTCAAAACCTTACTCCACGCCAACTTGTTCAAGTCAAGTTGAGGAGGCTATATCGAACTAAGGATAGGAATGACCAACCTGACGATAATTAAGCAAGCCGACAAGGTTGAGCAAGTCAACTAAACCAAACTAAGGCTAAGCCGACCCTAAAGACATATAAGAGAGGATAGACCTCCAGATAGAAGACTAATGAGGTGAAGTGTGTAGACACTTAATTTTTGCCTCTCTTTTTATTTTTCAGATTAGGTTATAGGGTCCTAAATTAGGAAAAACACAAAAAAAAAAAAAAGAAATTAAAGAAAACCCAAAAAATTAAGAAATTTAGAAAAAATAAGAATTTTAGAAAAATACAAAAAATTTCAAAAAGTAAGGAAAAGCATAAAAAATAAGAAAATTAGATAAGAAACATTTGAGAAATTTAGAAAATAAGAAAATTTAGAAAGAAAAAAAAAGTAAGAAAATTGAAAAAATTACAAAAAAAATAGAAAAACTAAAGAAAGTAAAAAATTTTAGAAAATAACATTTTATTATGATAGATTTTTTATTTTTGAAATAAGTTTAGAAGTTGGGTCGTTGAACCTAGGTTTAGATTTAAATTTAATTCAGACTGATCGAGTCTATATATGCAATTTAGTTGTACATATAGATAAGATATAAGTCAATAGCTTAACGGATAAGCATATGGACTTGGATTGAGTATTAAGAACGAGGTCTTAGGTTCGAGTCTTGGAGGGAGCATACAAAGTTTATTATTTTTTATCACATAAAAAACTATCATGTGTTAGGATCTTATTGCGCAACATATCCTAATATGTAGCAGGTTGGGATTGGACGATATGCTGACATGGCTTCACTTGTCAACCATGTAGCATGCCACGCCAACCACCACCTACCACTTAATGACACATGGTACGTCGGGGTTGGTCTACATGGCTGAGGTAGCACTACGTCAGCCCATTTTTCCCTCCATTTCTTTCCTTTTCCCTTCGTTTTCCTCTCTTTCCATTGTTTTTCTCCAGAATTCTAGTACTTTCCTCCTTAGACAACCAGTTTCAATGCGATTTTTTAACCTTTTCTTATTGCAATTTTGCCAAATTAATGGTGAAATTGCAAACTAGACATAGCCTACTGTAAATCAAACCCATTAACATGTCCAAATACAATCAAAGGAGCATTTAAATAGAGCTCCAAAATTAAAAAAAAAAAAAAAAACTTATTTTCTGGACATTTTCAATAAATCCGAATTCAAGCTTTCCATGTTTTTGGGATCAATTCATGTATAAAAGAGTGTTAGGGGAGCTCATACAAACACGCACAACCTTACACAATCACTCAAAACAGTCTCTCTCTCTCCCACGACTACTTTCTCTTTCTAACTCACTCTTTCTCTCTTCGAATCTCTCTCTATCAAGCCTACTACTACAGCCGAGCACCCTAAAATTACTCCCCATCACTTAGGCTCCAGGACCCGACCACCTTCGACCTCCGCCATGGCCTGTGGCATTGCTACCACCCAAACCCTAACCGCTGCCCCTCTCTCTCCTCAAACCACCACTCTTCGACCCAAACTAATCCTATGACTAAACTTACTACATCCTTAAACCCTTAAGCCAACACCCCTCTTATGCCTAGCAACCCAAAACACCAAGATCCGAACACCACCACTAGCTACCACTTCGGATCACCCTTTAAACCTCCCTCAAACACCATGGCATTGAACCTACCCCCCTTATTCCCAATCTAAAACTCAAAAAATCACTCACTCACACATTTTAGTGCATAGAACAGCTCAAATCAAGCTACTTGCTGCTTGCCTTTACCCTCTTTGACTAAATACATGACTCGGGTCATCTAACCCACAACCCGACCGACCCAACCCAATGACCCATGCGTCCGACTCGAACAATCCAACCTAACCGACCCGCTTAGGTTCGACTCATGTGCTCAAATCCGTCCGAAGTTTATTTATTTATTTATCTTTTTTTTGTTTATTTATTTGTTTGTTTTACTTATTTGTGTAAATGTAATAATATAAAAAAAAAGAAGAAAAAAAAAGAAAGAGAAGAAAAAGAAAAAAAGAAAAGAGTATTTTTGTTTTATTTTATTTTTACTAGTTTAATAAAAATAAATAAAATATAATAAGTAATAAATGAGTAAGGTAATATAATAAAATTAATAGGTTAATGAATAAAAATTGTTTTAGCACTTAGAAAAATCAAGTTTTCAAAAATAAATAAAAATAAACGACCATTTTCTAAATTAGGATCATTTAGAATTTCCAAAATAAAATCCAATTTAGTACCTTCTTTAGAAATTTTCTTAAATGAACTCAATTGAACTAAAAACGTAAACACGATTGTTTTCAAAAATTAAAATTAACTTAACCCACTAAAGTTTTTATTAAAACAAACTACGAAAATTTGATCCTAAATAATGGATACATAGGTACCCATACGTTAGCATAGGGCAACTTAAAATATGGAAAGTTTTATTTTTTCCATTTTTAGATATTCGTGTAAATTGATCAATTTAGTTGCGTATATTATAATTAGCTATTTTAGAAACTAAAAGGGGGTGTATTTGAAAAGCGAAATTAAATTCAAAAAGTTAAAAAGTGGTAGCCATTTAGGGTTAAATAAATTAGCCCTCAGACTTAAATCTCTAGTTTTTAAAAAGTCGTTTTATAAATTGGTTTCTTAATTGATAAACTAGTGGCTAAGTTATAACCAACCCACTTAATTAGTTACGTTTATAACTTAACCCTTTTTTCCCGACTCTGATCTGGTGGCAAGTCCGATACATTTCAAATTAAAAAAAAAAAACGGTTTTCTTTAAACCCTAGTTGAGGATCGATATTAAACAGGTAGGGTTTAGTACCGATCGATTTAAAGAAAGCCTAATTTTATAAAAAGAATCGAAAGTGTGAAAAACCAGGTTCGACAAAGTGCTTTAAATGCTTAGGCTTCAAACATATGGTGGCTTAGTGTCTGAATTGGCATGTCATGGTGCTCCGAGGAGATATAATAGATAGCACCGATGAGAGTGAGCCCAAAGAGGAAAAGGATGTTAGAAAAGCTAAAGAGGAAGAGGAGACTTGTGTTTATACCAACTAGGGAGAAGTGACGACTCTTGTCCTAAAACAAGTACTAAGTTCCTTACCGGGCTTCGAGGAAGACCAAAGGGAAAATTTATTCCATACTAAGTACACCATCAAAGGACAATTATGCACAATCATTATCGATGGAGGAAGTTATACTAACATAATGGCACAATCCTTTGTACAATGGTTGGGTCTGTCGACCTTAAAACATCCTTGACCTTACAAGTTACATTGGCTTCATGATACGAGTACTTTGCATGTGATTGAACAAGTGATCGTACCATTCAGTGTTGGGAGTATGTACAGGAACGAAGTAGTATGCGATATTGTCCCCATGGAAGCTTCACATTTGCTGCTTGGACAACCTTGGTTATTCGACCAACATCTTATTTACGATGGATATAAGAACACATGCCTTTGTTAAGGATGAAAAGAAAATTGTGTTGTAGCCAATGACCCCATTGCAAGTGAATGAGACCCATAATTAGCTCACCTGAGCCAGTGAGAAGAAAACCTTAGTGATGAGCCAAAGAGAGCTCCAAGATGTTGAGAAGGCTGATAAGCCTATGTTCTTATTGGTTAGAAGATTAATGGGGATGAGAGATTTAGAGGATGTTCCTAATGAGATCTAAAGCCTGCTAAATGAGTTTTCCGATTTGTTTCTTGAAGAATTGTTGAAAAGATTGCCTCCAATTCGAGGCATAGAACATTGTATTGATCTACAGCTAAGTGTTTCCTTACCGAATTGACTCTCATTCAGAATGAACCCTGAGTAAGCTGTTGAGCTGAAGAGACAAGTGGATGAACTCATGGAGTGAGGATATGTGAGGGAGAGCATGAGTCCTTATGCGGTATCAACTCTACTTGTCCCAAAGAAGGATGGTTCTTAGCATATTTCTATCGATAGTCGAATAATCAACTAAATTACTATGAAATACAGATATTCAATACAAAGGCTTGACAACATGCTAAATGAACTCCATGGTGCCAAAATGTCTTCAAAGATTGATATGCGAAGTGGTTACCACCAAATTCGTATGAGACCGGGTGATGAGTGGAAAACTGCTTTCAAAACTTAGCACAGACTTTATAAACGGTTGGTTATGCCGCTCGGACTTACTAATGCACCAAGCACATTTGTGAGGTTAATGACCCATGTGATGTGCCCCCTAATTAGAAGATGTGTGGTCATTTACTTTGATGACATACTAGTATACAGTGCTGACCTAAGCTACCATGTTCAACATCTCTAAGCAGTATTTGACATTTTGTGGACTGAGAAGTTATATGGGAATTTGAAGAAGTATACATTTTGCCAGGATGAAGTAATTTTTCTTGGGTTTATAATGTCAGGGGAAGGAACCCAAGCAAATGAAGAAAAGATCTGAGCTGTCTTGGAATGGTTGATGCCGAAAAATGCCACCAACGTTCGAAGTTTCCATGGCTTAACTTCTTTCTATAGGTGGTTCATTAAAAACTTCAATATTATAGCCACCCCCTTAACTGAACTGACAAAGAAGGGTAATGGATTTCGGTGGAATGACTGAGTTGAATAGAGCTTTAGGGAGATCAAGGAAAATCTTACTCCATCCCTATCCTATTACTACTAAATTTTGACAAGTCCTTTGAGTTAGAATGTGATGCATTAGGAGTTGGAATTAGCGCCATCCTGATGTAGGAGCGATAACTCGTTGCTTACCACAATAAGAAGCTTAGTGGTCCTACCCTGAACTATTATGTGTACGAGAAAGAGTTACTCTCTTTACCAAGCCCTTAATGTTTGGTGACACTATTTAATACCACAAGAGTTTGTTATTTATACAGACCATGAGTCTTTGAAGCATCTTGGGAGTTAGAACAAACTCTTGAAAAGACAAGCAAATAGTTAGAGTTTATAGAAGAGTTTTCGTATGTCATCTGACATAAGAAGGGAAGCATAAATGTAGTCACTGATGCCTTGTCACGATGGTAAACCTTGTTGACCACTTTGCAAACAAAATTATTGAGATTCTCACTCATTACTAAGCAATACGCTCATGATCCTCATTTTAGCCTTACCATAGAGCAGTGTGGGGATGGAATTGCTATTAAGGGATATTATCTTAAGGAAGGCTACCTGTTCAAAGATTGAAAGTTGTGTATACCAAACTATTCCATATGTGAGCTATTAGTTAAGGAAGCTCATAGTAGTAGGTTATTTAGTCATTTCAGAGAGACCAAAACAGCCAATTTGCTAAAGGAGAACTTTTACTGGCTTGGTTTAGCTAAGGACGTACGAGCTAAGGGGAAAAGAGAGCCCTATGGAGAATATATGCTCTTAAAAATGCTAACCTCACCTTAGGCTGACCTCAACATGGGCTTTATCCTAGGGTTGCCTTAGACATCTAGAGGAAAAGATTCTATATTTGTTATAGTAGATCGCTTCAACAAAATAACAAACTTCATTCTATGCCATTGAACTAACAATGCTTTATAAATTGCTAATCTCTTTTTGCAGGAAGTAATCTAACTACATGGAGTGTTAAAGACTATTGTTTTGGATCAGGATACAAAATTTTTGAGCTATTTTTAGAAGACTCTTTGGAGAAGACTTGGAATTAAACTTGTGTTCAGCTCCAGTAGTTACCCTAAGAGTGATGGTTAGATTAAAGTGGTGAATAAGACGTTAGGCAACTTACTCAGAGCTATTGTGGGAAAGAACTTGAGGGACTGGGATCTATGTCTACTAGTTGTGGAATTCGCATACAATCGAATTGTCCACAGCACCACTGAGAAGAACCCATTCAATGTCGTATATGGCCTTAATCCTACTATTCCCCTCCTAGATATGATTGATGCCCTAACAGCTGCCAAAGAGAGTTAATCTAGAGTCAACCGAGCCTAAGAATTGCAAGTGATACACTAGTCTATAACTAATAAGATTACTAAGTTTAATAAAGAACAACATGAGATTGGTAGCTAAGGCCATTGAATTGTCACTTTCCAACCAGGTGACTTAGTATGGATTCACCTCAGCTGAGAACAACTCTCATACTTGAGACATAGCAAACTATCTCCTCAAGCTGATGGTCGGTTCGAGGTCTTGAAGAAAGTCAACTGCAATGCCTATCAAATCGAGTTACCTATTGACTATGGTGTCTTCCCCACTTTCAATGTATTCTATCTCATTCCTCACCGAGCAACAGAAGAAGACCCTGTAAGTGCCTTAGAAGAAGGAGTAGAGACCACGCCAGATTTGAAGACAAATCTTTTTGACCACTAAGCAAATGATAAAAATCAGTTCCTTAGACCAATCAATTGTAGCTAAGCTAAAGGACTCCAAGGACTCACTCGAAAGATACTAGCTTAAAACCATATTTGAGATGGGGACTCTTATCCTAACTTAATCCCCTACCAACCTGATTGCCAAATCCTCACTTATGTCAGACTTGCTCCTGCCAAGCAATTGTGCTCTATCAAAATAGTTGAGAAGATAGCCCTAAGACCATCTAAGCTAAATTCCAGAGCCAACTACAAACATCCAACCCTAACTCAAGTTGATTGCTCTACAGAAAGACTAGTTGGCCCTTGACCTGATCCAGATTAGGTCCGCCCTTAATTGCAAACGCTTTTCTGTTTTGCTTATTTTGTATCATATTTTTAATGTCCAGCCACAAAGTGACATATGTCTTTTGACACAACATTCTAGAATGATTCTTACTTTTCCATATTAAATATTGTTAATCTCTTTTAGCCCTTTAAACATATATTATATGTAACCTACTTGTAAGAACACCCTTTTGTCTTTTCATACATGTAAAGTAATCTTAATGGATGAATATGTAAACCCCTACTTACTTCTATGCAGACAATTAATCATTAATAGAGTAAATTATTCATGTTTCCTTTAAGTAATCTTAGTGTTCTTAATACCCTTCAACTCTTATATATTCCCTTTAGTAACAAATAGTAGCGAGTGACCCTTCAATTCGGACCAGTAAGTCACATTCGGCGAATTGTAGGCCAAGTAGGATTGAGTATTGTATCATAATCATTCGGTAGCTGCTCAAACTTTGCTAACATTTCTTTTGTTTCTTTCAATTCACTTCGTTGTAGTGCTTCTCTATGTTTTTGACCCTGGAGACGTATCTGGATTTTACTAAACTTTAAAAGCTCAATAGAACTTTTAGAAATCTACTATCTTCTTTAGGAAACAAATAATGCAGTAAAGGAAAATTAAAGAAGATGCAAGCTGTCTAAGGTGCATAGAACCAGAAGAAGATATACGTCAAACCTTCTATTCAAGTAAGAAGATACAAAATATTACTAAGTTGTGGCAAGGTATGTTAGTAAGCAATCAAATGATTCAAGGCAATGTATTAGAGTGGATTAAGCAAAACTGTCACATTAAAAAGAAAGAGCTCACTCTAATACATCTTCTAAAAGCCTTCACATTTGGCTTTATGATATGGATGTTATGGTTTAATAAAAATCAAGCTTCGATAAACCTAAAACCTATTGATTGGGAAAATCATGAAAACATCATAAGATTGAGTCATGAGTATTGGACTCACTAGAGAAAGGAAAAAAAATTGTTTGAAATTGAGACAATTTAGTTAAGAAGGAACCCCCCTAGAGATGACTAGGCCAAACTAAATACCAATGGTTTGGTCAACATAACTATAGGTCAAGCTGTTGTAGGAGGGATAATCAAAGATTCTACAAAGGCTTAGCTAGCAAGGTTCATAAGCAAATTAGGCTACAAGGATATTGTTGCTAAAGAAATATAGGTTGTTTATTGGGGAATTTCACTATGTCTATCAAAAAATCTTCGAAATGTTGAATTTGAGACTGATTCACAAATTACTAAACATCTATGGCAATCAATTAACCACTCAAAGTTCAAAAACAAATCTATTTTGTTAAATTGCAGGGAAAAAAACTTACCTCTCGACATAGTCACAATCAAGGTGATTCCCTGTGAGATCAACTGTAAAACTAGCTAGATGGCAAGTTTTGCATATGTGCAGTAAGAACCCTTTCGAGTTTTTGAAGTGATGCCATCTTGAGACCTAAAAGAAATCTTGAATAAAATTAGAAGGAAAGGGGGATGTTTACTAATGTTGCTGACCTTAGATGATCGTAGCTAAATCTTAGACTTTTTGTACCCTAACAAAGATTAGGGTTCCATTTTGTTTTATGTTGTCTCTTAGAAATATGACTATTTGTATGCTTATGCTTTATGTTATGTTTGGTCAAGGACAATGTAAGGACTATGCAATTATGCTATATAATTAACATAATCACTTGTTTATAAAAAAAAAAAAAAAAAAAAAAACAGAAACAAAGGTAATTGACACATATCCAATTTATATTGTAAATGTACTAACATGGGGCACTTAGATTCTTCAAATTACAATGCCTACCACTTGTATTTCCATAAGGGTCACCCTAGGATAACAATCAAGAAATTTTAGTAGATAAAAATTAGGAAGAAATGGGGTAAAGGAAAATCCAATTAATAACATAGGGGAATTAGTCAAATTATATAGAGAATTTTTAGCAAAGGTCAATAGGCTACTAAAGAGCTATGAATGTGAGAGTTGAGAATTCAAATTTTGACATGGAGGAGATGATTTTCAATAGTTCTCCACTAGTGGATGGCAACTTCAAATGCCTCAGAACACAGGGTATTACAACCTACTACATGTTCCTATCATCTACCAACACGTTAAGCGTAAACAATTTTTTAAATATATAAAATTATCTATCAAAATCTCTAAATAATTATAATAAAATTTAATTCTTTGAATAAATCCAAAATAAATTTTATAAAACTCTGAACAAGAATCTACTATTTGCAAAATAAACTTTAATTGTCTTAACTCAAAATTATTCTCATAATAAAAATTTTAGTCACCACTCCCCATCCTAATAAACTTGACGATTGAATCCAAAATTATCAAATTTTGTAATTTCTACTCAAATATCTATATTTGAAAAACTTAATATGGGGTGAGTTGAAACCCATTACAGAAAACATATGTGAGTGATACATATGATCACAAATCAAATGCAAACATAATAATAACTAGTGCATTAGACACCATTCATTATCTTTAATTGTAAGTTGGTAATCAACACAATTTTAGCGTCTCAAGACTTAGGGTAACTCATGACCCTTAAATAAGCAATATGTGTGTGTGTGTGTGTGTGTGTGTGTGTGTGTGTGTGTGTAGGTCTTACCCATCACCCTAATAACCCTTTTTAGAATCTAGCTAAGTTATTTCAATATGAAACTTCTATTCATGGCAAGTTGCGCATGATCACCAGGTACCTCACTAATCTAATTGAACCCTACCAAAAGGGAGGTTGAAGTAAAACAAGCACAAGCAACACAAAATTTGATAAGTTTGAATTTAGTCCAGTTAAATAACTATTTTAAACAAGCAAACATGTATCCCGTATCTAACTTTAAGAACTCACTTAATAAGTAATCACTTTACAACCTATTACATAAGTTAAACAACCATTTTAGAACTTATTCTAACCCATTCACTCTACCTCTTACACTTAGCATCCTAAAACCTCACATCTTCCCCAAGCCTTTATAAGGAATCAAGAATCAATCTTCAACGAAAAAGAAGTTTTGGAATCATTTTGATTTAGAAAACTTGTTTAAAAATATGTTAGAAACATTTTAATATAAAAAAATAAGTTGAAAATGTTAAAAGAATCCAAATGAAAACTTTCTATGCACTCGGCTAGCATTTAGATGCCAAGAAGAACTCACAATTTTATGAGTGCAAGGCTTCAGTGTCTAGATGGTAAGGAGAGGGGTATTTGGACACCATACGTAATCTGCAATTTTTTATAGATTGTAACACATGGCCACTCCTCCTTCTAAACCCTACTTTAGATCCAAACATGATCCACCACTTCAAAACAACTTTCCCTCATCAAAACTCCTTCAACAACAATAAACAATCCTTGAAAACATCAACATGCAATCAATACCAACCCCTTCTTTATTAGACTCAACCCAACACCAATCAATTTCCACAAAACCAAATTGAAATAAGGAGTTTAATGTTTAGGGATTACTTACTTGATTTCTTGATGACATAATACTCGAAACCTAAGTCACCATCCCTTAACCACAACAGAACACAAATCTCTTAGGGTTTTTCATCTATCCTTAGAGAAAAACAAATTTCTTATTCATGCGAGTAGAGATCTTACCAAAATCCCTTATATTCTTGTGTGTCCTTCAATATTTTTCGATTTCTAACACCTAAGCATTAATGATCCAAATTTTGGATTGGATTTTCAAGAGAAGCTTGAACATTTTTTGATATCAAGAATGTAAAGAAAGAAGGTAAAGGAGGGTTATTGGGAAGGGTTCACATAATGTAAAAAGAATGGAAGGTTAATGGGGTTACAAATTTACTAAATGACCGTATTAGCCTCAACAGCTTTAGTCAATTACAAGTGATGACAACCCTTTAATGCCACAAATATTTTCTTATTTGTCCCCTTTTAATTTTAAAATCCTGAATTTTACAAACCTTACCTGCAACCCCCTACCCACCTCAATAAAAATTTTGTCCTCGAATAGTTTATTCATAGATTCTAAAACAACTTTAGGTACCCTTTTCTCATCTCTTCTTCCTCCAACCCCTGTTTAATTTAACCTTTATTCTTTTATACTCTTATAATGTCAATTTCTTCATACTTCTTTCATCGAGTTTGATTGCAACTCTACTTATTGCCCACTCCCCTTCCTCTTTAAGTTAAGCATTCGCATCTTTCTTCCTATACCTAGTTAGCAAAACTCATGCTTTCCGTTACCAAATTGAATTCTAACCAAGTCCTGTAAATTGTTCAAGTCCTTTCAACTTCACTCGAGGTTTCTTCTATTTGGCTCGTATCACTCACTACTGCTCCTTAGTTTGTCTACTTACTACTACTTTTATCATATTGACTTCTTGGCTCTCTTAATTCATATATAACCTCTATCTCTAATCTCGAAGGCATTAAAATACTCCTTTTTGTATTACTCCTTTGTTTATTTTGGTTTCCATTTATTCTTGACTTGATCATAACACTATCAAATCCTCTTAGGCAACCCAACATCTACACATTATCTTCCACACTTCTTATAATCAACCTTCTACCATTACGTTTGTATAATGTAACTCAATCATGGCACTCCCTTTAATAACGTCATTTCCTAAATTAGTCATTAACTTCTATCAATTTAAAAGCATGATTTAACATCAAGGAGGCTACCTTCTAGTCATTACAAGGCCTTAAACAACTCTTCAATTCCTAAATAATATGCATACACTTCCATGGTCTGCTCCAACTTTTACTTAGCAATTATTCTCCATCATTCAACTTTAAGAGTTCTCTTGTCTCCTCACTTTTCTATTATTATTGCACTTTACTCCTCAACCACACATGTCTTTTGCTTGTTCTTAGCTCGTTAATAGAATGTAAGAGGAAGTTTTACTATTACTATCATTATTATTATTCTTATACGTACACACTTTTGATTGGTTAAGCCATACTAATCTAATTATTACTTTTGTAGATTATATTGTAGTTAATTCATTTACTACCATCACTTTTATGTCTTTTAAGATTGATTTGAATCGTTTCTATTAGGTTCGATAGGTTTATTGGATTTTATCATCCTTTGTTATTCCTTGTTACTTTTTTATTTATCTTTTTCTTTAGTTGTTATTATCGTTATTGTCATTACTATCATGGTAGCGTAGGTAATAATTGTTTATTATTTCCTCTCCTCATGGCTCGTTATATATTGTTAATCTACTTGTTATTTACCATTGGAATTTCTTGTTATGTTCATGCTAGGCTTTAATGTTTAGTTATCGTCATATATCCTTTCTTCCTTTAGTTTTTTTAGTTCTTTTATAGCTAAGAAGTTTCCATATTAGTACTCATACACATAGATATCGGGTCAACAAATAACACACATGACCAACTTCACCAAGACAAGACTGATAACTCAACCTGGCTTATAAGATTGGACTTGACACGACATGCTAACACAACTGATAACACTGATAAATTGGACGTAAATTTAACTCACTATGAAAGAAGGATGAGTTATTAGCTCCAACTTATGTATATATGTGCTAATCTATATAGGGGCACCAAATCATATTTTAATCTTTTACTTGATTTGTCATTAGCAAAGCAATTTCCTATTTTGCCTAAATGTAAAAAGTTAGTATTTATGGTTCTCAAGTTTCAATTGTATTGTGCATTTTGGTTAAGCCAAAAGATGTCTTGGTTGACCTAAGGCATTTTGATCTATTATTTGAGCATATTTGAGTCTTTTGAATTCATTAAATGATTATGTCTTCTTATTTAATACTAACTATGTATTTTTAGTTCTTTATAATTAAAGTATTCTATTACTTTCTTATTGTTTACAAATTTATACTATCAAATATAAATTTAGATAATATTGTTGAATCTTAATCATAGATGTACCTATAAATATGTTTCGATACCATATCGTTAAGTTGTTCCTCTATCCTTGTTATAAATTAAGTCCTTTATGCTCAATTCCTTATTGAATATTTTTCATATTTTACTGAACATATCAAGGGGACTGACTACACTAATATTTCACTTCATCTTTATCACACCGATCCAACTCTTCTCCCACCACACACTTAGGTAAGCTATAGAAGGATACAAAAAAAATTAAGAAGGAAACAATAAAGAGAGATAAGCGCTTAAGATAAATAGATATAATGTGTAAAATGTGATGAAAAATCAATTAGGAAATAGATATAAGACATGGAAATACGAGAAACAAAATAACTAAAATAGGAAAAAGTAAATGCTAGTTAGTAGCAAATAGTAATATAACGTTAAGGAAAGATAATTAAGGTAAACTAAAATAGCTTGCTCTAATAACCTTTAGCAAGAACTACTCTCATAGATCTAAGCTTATCCCTTCAAGTATCTACACTCTTTATTCTCACTGTCCTAAGATTCAATACTTAATAGTCTAAGGATCCTTTAACTTAAGCTCTGATACCACTTAAATTATAATACCCTAAAACCCAAGGTGTTATAACCTAACACATGTCCCTATCATCTACCGACACATCACATGTAAACAATTTCTTAAGTCTATAAAATTATCTATTGAAATCTTCAAATAATTCTAATCAAATTTAATTTTTCAAATAAATCTAAAGTAATTGCTAAATAAATTTTATAGAACTTTGAACAAAAATTCACTGTTTACAAAATAAACTTCAATTATCCTAACTCAAAGTTACTCATAATAGAAATTCTAGTCAACACTCCCCATCCTAATAAACTTGACAATCGAATCCAAAATCATTAAATCTTATAATTTCTACTCAAGTACTTGTACTTGAAAAATTTAGCATGGGGTGAACCGAAACCTAATATGGAAATATAGAAAACACATGCACATGATACACACGATCACAAATCACATGCAAGCATATTATAACTAGTGCAATAGACACAATTTATTATCTTTAATTATAAGCTAGCAACTAATAGTTTTAGCATCCCAAAACTTAGGATAACTAGTGATACCTAAATAAGCAATATATATATAGGTGTGGGTCCTACCCATTACCCTAATAACCCTTCCTAGAATCAAACTAGGTCTTCTCCATACAAAACTTCTGCTTAGTGCAAGTTGTGCATGATCACCAAGTGCCTCACTAATCTAATTTGACCTTGATGTGAAAATAGGCAAGTGCACCTATCGTTTAGGTAATATAGTTCAAAGAATGGATGTCGTCCCACAAAAACTATGATTACTAATACTAACTAATTCTCTATTATCTAATTGGAAAAATTGAATTCAAGAAACTTAAAGAATTTAACTAAATTTGAAATAATTAATAAATCTAATAACTAATTAAGATTCAATTAAAGAAACTAAATAGGAAAGCTATCAATTTAAGATTTAACTCAAGATTCAATGTCATACCTAGATATTATTTCTCCTAAAATTACACATACAATTTCATTAAAGATAATCAAACTAAATCATTAATTTTCATGACTGAGAGAATTCCCTATTAAAGCTAATAACTTTCTCAAGTCTATTAACCTTAATCTTTAGATTACCTATTAGAATCTCTTACCTAAGATCCATTAAAGCATAGTAAATACTCTTAAAAGAACAACAAAAGTCCACAAAGATTTTGTAATTTATCTCTAAACTTGCAAGAATCTTCATCAATTATGCTTAGGCCTAATTATATAAAGAATCTCTCAATTCTCTTGTACAATATCATATTTTAAACTAACACCCATGGAAATATTAATCTAAAGCACTTAAGCAGCATAATCGAATCAAGAAAATTAAAGATCTACATTAGATCTAATAAAAACCAATGTCACATGGTAAATCTAGGTTCCACAAGACCTAGATACAAAGGATCAACTCGCTATTCATGATAAAGTAAGAATCTTTAACAAAATCTAAAAGAAGAACAAAAAAATAAGTCATGAAAGCAATGAAAAGGTCTTGAATCTAGAATTCTTGAAGCGCCTTGCTCTCGTGAGTGTTTAGCTCTTAAAGTCTCTCAAAATTCATCTAAAAGTTTCAATAAAAATCCCTAAAGAAGCCTTGTAGGAAACACAAAATTAGGACATCATGGCTAATGACAAGACTGAGTGATACAACTGTGTCACTTGGTCGTGTCAATTAGCTACACCATATCTTTGTGAATCTTTTTAGATCTTCTTCAAATCTAAGAGTGACACGACTTGGGACTTGGTTGTGTCCTCCACTATCCATGCCTCGTTTTTTCTTAAAATCATCGCTAGAAATGACACAGTCTTATCATTTGGTCATATCAATCTTCAAAACTTTCATAACTTCCTCATTTTAGCTCTAATTTGAGCAAAACTTGTTTCTATTCTCTCATTTTCTTTTGTAGATCATTCCAAAATCTAGAAAACATCATTTTACTTAATAAGTATCATTTTCTTCAAATAAACTCAAAATTTAAGAAAAAAATCATTAAAAATCACTCTATAAAATATAAGCAATTATGAGCTTATCAAACTCTACTATGGGGAGTTCAAAGCAAGATAAGTATAAGCAACACAAAATTAAATCAATCTAAGTTTGAATTATGTCCAGTTAAATAACTACTGTAGGTAAGCACAACAAGCAAACATATATACCGTACCTAACTTCAAGAACTCGCTTGACAAGTTATCTATCACTCTATAACTTGTTACACACATTAGACAACCACTTTAGGCCTTATTCTAATCCATTCACCTTATGTCTTACACTTAGCATCCCAACAACTTACCTATACCCCAAGTCTCTACAAGAAATCAAGAATCAATCTTAAAGAAAAGAAGTTTTGAAATCATTTTGATTTTGAAAACTTCTTTGAAAACATATTATAAGCATTTTAGGATAAAAAAATAAGGTTGAAAGGTCAAAAGAATCAAGATGAAGACTTTCTATGCACTATTGTAAACATGGCTTCCAAATGTTAGGGCAGTTGGCATCTAAACGCCAAGAAAAACTCGTGATTTTGTAAGCATAGGGGCGCCTCAGTGTCTAGATGATAAGGAGAGCAACGTCTAAACATCACATGCAATCTACAGATTTTTGCATATTGCAACATGCAACAACTCCTTTTGAACCCTAATTCGAATCTAAATGCAATCCACCACTTCAAAACACCTTTCTCTCATCAAAACTCCTTCAACAACAATAAAAAATCCTCTAAAACACTAACATACAATCAATGATAACCCCTTCTTTACTAGATTCAAATTGTTGATGGTCACCTTTTGGCCTAGGGCTCTAAAGGCCTAAGCCCATTACCAGGCCTAGCTAACCCTCTTAGAAGCCCCTCTCATTATTGTCGAAATAGTTTATCCACAAAGGGTCTAAGGTAGCTCAAAGAAGCATAACAGCACTGCCCATTACACTAAGAACAATAGTTAGGGCCCGAGTAGCCCTCAAGCATTTTTACCGTCTCCCAGGCCTTCCTTAGGACTCAAGTTGCTAGATAGTCCAAAGATCCTTAAACCCTTTCGGCTTGAGCTCTAAGCACTTCAAGAATCCCTCAAAGATCCAATATTTCACCATCCAACCATCAAAGAAGGGTGCACCCTTTACTAGGAATGGCCTTTGGAGGGCGTACAGCCTAGTGGAGCCAAGCCCGCTATCTCCTTTATCTCTATCTCTCTCCTCATTAAATGCAATAAGAAATCCTAATATACAGCCTAAAGGTCTAGCAACCAATCTATGGTGGCTACCCAATCCATGTGACATGCTTGTCTCCTAAGTCTCTACCAATCGGAAGAAAGATTAGAGTTCTTTCTCATACTGGCAATGCTCTCACCTCGGATTGCATCCAGGCCATTCCCCACATGCTATATAACCAAGCAATCCAACCTCCTTACCTATTAATTGGAGGCAATATGCCAAGTAAGGGGATCCCTTTTTTTGTAACTCTTCTTAATCAACAATCCTCTATGCACTCTCAATTCAACTCCGATCACTCTCCTTACTAAATTGAGCATCACGGAGCCTTCATTAGCCACACTAAAGGAGGCTGTTTGCAAGTCCTCTACCGTCAGCAACCATCGAAGCACTAAGAGCTCCACCAAGAACTACTTTAGTGATATTGCTATCACCATAACCCAACACCAATCAATTTCCACAAAACCAAATTGAAATAATGAGTTTGATGTTTAAGGATTACTTACTTGATTTCTTGATAAGATAATACCCGACACCTTAATCACCATCCCTTAATCATTACAAAACAAAAATCTCATAGATTTTTTCATCCATTCTTAGAGAAAAACAAATTTCTTATTCATGTGGGTAGAGATCTTACCAAAATGCTCTATATTCTTGTGTTTCCTTTGATCTTTTTTTATTTCTAACATCCAAGCAGTAGTGATCCGAATTTTGGATTAGATTTTCAAGAGAAGCTTGGAGGTTTTCTTATATTAAGATTGTAAAGTAAAGAGGTGAGGGAGGGTTATTGGTAAGGGTTTACATAACATAAAAAGAATGGAGGGTTAATGGGGTTACAGATTTCCTAAAGGACCTTATTGCCTTCAACAGTTTCAGTTAATTACAAGTCATACCAACCATTTAATGCCTTAAATATTTTCTTCTTTCTCCTTTTTTAATTTTAAAATTCTGGGTTTTACAGTTGGAACTTCATCTCCTTGTGTATTTGGCATGTAAAATCATAATATCAACCCAGATTTTTGAAATTAAATCTAGTTATATGGGTTCCTTAACAAATTACACCTAAAAACAAATTTCGCATTATACATTTAGTAGTCTAAATGATGTAGTTTTAACCCCAATTTTTCGATACAAGTTCCTAAGAGGATCTATTTTGATGTTGTATAATTTTTTTTTAAAGATTATGAAGTTGGATTTTGGGTAATTTTGGTATAATGTGAAACAAGGAGCTAGAATTTCTAAACATTGTTGTTTCTTTTAGCAATTTCACTCAAATATGTTATAACATAGTTATGAGTGGGGCTTAGGATAGTAAACTAGTTAATTAAAATGGAAATGGCAAAATTGTTGTTGAAAGGAAGTGATTAAATGATATGGGTAGTGAGGTAACAAACTCAAAACCTAACTTAAAATGTAAGTCAAAACCTTAGCTAATTAAAACTTCATATTGGATTGGTAATTAAAAACTGATCCAAAGGATTTCTTGATAGAAACATTAAACTAGAATTACCTCAAAAGTTAGGTCAAATAGTTTCAAGCTAAAGCTTAATGTTGGAATTAGCTTAGAAAGTGAATTAGAAGTTAAGTTGGAAAGTGCCTGGCATCATAGATGTAAGTAACTTCTTAAATTAATTTGTATCTAACTTATAAGTAACTATTATATATATGTTTTCTAGGTGAACATGGTAAAGAAAAACCCTACATTGAAGCATATGCTTTAAGTAATCGGTAAGTTTAAGCAAGTGGATTTCTTATGTGTTAAGAGTTGATTATATCTACTCATGTGACTTTCTAACTAATTTGAATATTGTGGATCTTATTAATCTTGTGTGTGAGTGTGATGCGTTGATTGATGATCTATGTAACAATTCCTAATCTCTTAAGTATATGTATTGTCAAATGAAACATGTTAGGTTATTGACTTGGATGATTGCATTTGTACTACTAATTGGTTATGATTTACTAATTGAGATTTGCACAATTTGTCCCTCTTGAGGTGTTCACTTATATTAACCTGATAATGAGGTTATAGAGTCGTAAGTGAAAATGAAACAAAATAAAGATTGGGCTACAAAGTAAAAAGTAAGCTTACTTGATAATTTGTTAGGTATTACTTGGTATTTGATTTAATGCATTCATGACATGACATGAAAAGGGCCTACAAGTCAAGTTTTTCTAAAACTAAGATTTTGCAAGGTTAGATTTTAAATGAAGCAATGCTAGGTTTTATTAAGTAAACGATTTGACTTCTAAAAGCTAGTTTTATCAAGTAAAGAACTTGATTTATAACAATTGGGTTTTCCAGCATATAGAATTTCATTTCTAACCACATCACGTGGTTTCTACTAAGCTGGGTTTTGGCAACTCTTTATTATACCACTAAGTTCCTAAACCTTGCATCTAGATGCTTGAATTGAAGTTAATCAACTAGATGGCTAGGTTGAGTTAGAATATTGGTGTTGATGCATGTCATATGCATGAGCATAGCATACATTATTTGCATTGACTACATAGTTGGCATATAAATTAATATAACTCTAATTAACAACTGGCTAGTGTGTCTATGGTATCGATTGTGCTTGTGCCTATTATTTGTTTATCCACTCTTACTCTGCTTATATATGTTGAGAGGATAAGTTGTCTTATCGTCATGTTAAGGAAGGAGTTTAGATGGGACATTACACCATAAAGGAAAAAGACTTTAAAGCGCTTAGTGTAGTTAGTTTTTCTTGAAAAGGGAAGAGTGGATGCTGGATTTGACTCAAGTTCTTAAAAGTTGCACTTCAAAAAGAAATCAATGTCTTACATATAGGTTTCAACATAAAGTTGTAAATGTAATGTATAGATTTCATAGTAATAGCATGTATTATATAGGAGTTCTATGGTTGTAATACTCTAAAAACGGCATACTTCTGTAAATATTTTCATTGTTGTTTGTCATGTTAAAATAGAAGAGATTTGAAAACAAGTGTATTATGAAATTGAATGACAAATAGAATGCAAATTTTGCCTTATCCCTTAAGGATGGCATAACGAACCATCCTTTAGGCTCCAAATTTTCAAAAAAAAAAAAAATGTCTTAAGCAAATGCTTGGAAAGTAGGACATTACATTTAATCATTAAAAAATATTATTTTTTATTTATTCATTTCTACTAGAATCTATGACAAAGTCCAATGATATTGACATATGATACCGATATTTGAGTATAATTAATCATCCATAAAGGTTCGCTAAAATTATGTTACTCAACATTCACGATTGCATGATTGAGAGGGGATACAAGCATTAGATCATCATATATGTTAATCTAGGTCGTGCTTAATGTCTAAGGAAACATATATACAAGAAAGCTCAAGTTAATAGAATACTAGTAAACGATAAGAAGTTCAAAGAATACTACATTTAAGTCATTAATTAATTTTCTTTTGAACCAATGTAATTAATCTTTAAACCTTATATCATCATGCACTCAATGTGTAGATCATCATATAGATTCAAGGTTATCTATGAAAATAATTAGCAAGTTGATCATTAGCTATGACCCAAAAATTAGTGAGTGCTAGTAACCAATCAAAATAGGATCTTTTGGTCTCCTACTTTAGAAATTTCATATCTTATGCCACCTAATCAAACATAGGTAACTCAAAGGCTCATAACTAAGGCAGGATTCAATTAAGTTTAAACTTATTGATGATACAATCATCGCCCCATGAATTTTTCAGTCACTTGCAAGACAAAACATATTTAGTAAGGCATAGAAGTTTGCTCTAGTATGACTACTCCAATGCTTAAATCAAAGAGGGTGTCAAGGGAGTAGAACCTTAATCAAGAGAGAATAAGAGTGATAGACCAAAAGTCCATTATAGGAGATGAAGCTAGTTTTTTTTTCCCTTAGAATAGGCTTGTTAATGGCCTTAGTCCAATCAGTTTGGGCGCGGAGCTCTTGTACTAAAATACCCATCAGCACTTCCCCACTTCTCTTTAGCAATGTGTTCAACAACGAGACTGAGTGCTTATATGGGCTCTCAAGTCCCAAATTGCCTTGCAAGGGAGCTTCATGTAGGCATCTCTAACTTTACTTATGATCTAGTGAGTAGGAATCTTGACTTAGGCGAAGTAATATAGCACACGAGTTGCTGAATTTTCCTCAAGCTTCTATGCTAATGAGGTGATTTGAATGGCTTGAAGAGGAGAGTCAGATCTTCCCTAGGTTATGTGTTGATTAGAATCAAGCTACGAAACCCTTGACTCGTAGCTAAGCTCAAGGACTAGAAGGGCTAGCATGATGAATCTTGTGTTCCAACTAACCCCTACCGAGGCCGAGTACCCCCTTACCGAGTCACCTCTAGTGTCATACTATATGACCACCCATTGTTGTATGGTATGCTAAGTTAACAATTACTCTCTATTACTAAGTTGACCAATTACTCGACCTCTTCCCTACTGAGAAGTTGAGAGAAAAAGCCGGATTGACTAGGCCATCCCTGTTCGGAGAAACCCATGCATCCGTATATTTTGTTCGCGTCTCCTAACAACCTCGCTAATGCCGCATCACCACATATACAATGTCACATGTAGAATCTGTAGCACCAATGATTATTTTCCTTGTATATTCATTTTTTCCCCTTTATAACATGTACATTGCCCTCCTTAGGGAATGTGCTTTTTTATCTTTTCCCTTTTAGGTAAGTTGCCCTAGTCTACGAGTATAAATACCCTTGTACTTGTAGTTATAAGAGATCAGATAATCTTCAATACACCTTTAAGTACCTTCCTCCTTACGTAAACACTGTTGTTTCCTCCTTGCGTAAACACTGTTGTTTACTCTCGGCATCACTCTTATCCTTTCTCTTAAGCAAGATTAGGTAGCGAATAACCTCATTAGACCAATTTGTACATCACATTGAATTGTGTCGTAAGTCCTTGGAAGTTCCATTGGTGCATCATATCCTCTTGAGCTGTTCGTGGGTTTTGCTTACTATTTTTTTCCTTTGTTTTCACCTTTTTGTACCTTTCCCCATTAACTCTTTTAGAGCTTTCTGCAAGCTCGGATCCATTCAGCGATTGACCTTGTCTGTTCTTGGTCAAGATTCGCAACATCTTGGTATCAGAGTGGAGGTTTTGTGTAAACTATAGTTAACTCTTCTTGGATTTCTGTTACACTCTATTTTTGCCTATTTGAAACAAAATTAGTTATCGAGTTTATTGATTATGGTATTATTAATTGTTCACTTTCTGAAGTGTTTGTTTAAATTTTGAATCTGTAAGGAAAAATGACAGACCCAAATATGAATGTTGGTACCAATGATGATAGTGGAGTTGTCCACCATGGCCGTCAGTCTCAAGGAACTCCCAGAAGCATTGACAAGAGACTCAATGAGGTAGCTAATCTCTTGGTAGATCTGACCTAAGCTGTTCATGTACTGTCTTGCTGACCCACTGAGACCGCATAAAACACTCCATAAGCTACTCAACTTGTTAGAGGTTAGAACTTAACTTGACCATTTTAAGGTGGAGGAGTTGGCGGACGAGTAAAGCGAAGGATAGACCTGAGAGAGCTTGATGAGGACAAAGAAGAGTATTTTGAAGAGGAGCATGTACGAGTCCCCAAAGCATTCGACCATGTGAAGCTTCGGATTTCAAGTTTCAAAGGATTTAGGAATGTTGATGAGTACCTAGATTGGGAAGAGAAGGTGGAGAGTGTGTTTGATTATTACCAGTATGAGGATAACAAGAAAGTGAGGACTACTACTTTTGAATTTTCTGGATATGTAGCCATGTGGTGGAAGAATTTTTAGACCATGAGAAGAAGAGAGGGGTACCGAGAGATTAATACTTGGCCCGAGATGAAGAGAGTGCTTAGAAACAGATTCGTACTAGAAACATATCTTCAAGATACTTTCATACGGCTTTAAGAGATGAGACAAGTAAGCTGAACTGTTGATAAATATGTTCAAGAATTCGAAATGCTTATGGTAAAATGCAAATTAGAGGAACCACCCACCCAAACAATTTCAAGGTTTGTCACTGGGTTAAGAGGAGACATTCGAGGCATTATGGAACTCTAGCGATTTGACACAATGAACGAAGCTGTTAGGATTACCCAGCGGGTAAAGAGGCAAAGAAAAAGCCAAGTAGCAACTGGAGTGCCAATTAATCGACCAGGATAGGTAAGTAACCAAACATTGCCGAGTATTGAGCCGAGAAGTAAGATAGATGTCAAGTTGAGCAAAAAAGTCAGTTCGAAGATCTAGTGCCGACCTGAACATACGAGAAAGGATAAGGGTCTGGTAGGAAGACTAATTAGATTAAATACTTCAAGTGCTAGGGGTTCGGACACATGGCTACTTATTGCCTAAATCGAAGGACAATGGTCATTAAGGGAGACACCCCGAAGTTAGACGTAGAGAGTATGGATGAGGAACCCGAGGAGGAGGAGGTTCTTGCCGAGAATGAGAGTACTGAGAAAGAGTTGATCAAGGAAGACATGTATGCTGAGGACTTAGACCAGCTACTCATGATTGTCTGATGTACTACAAGTGTAAAACCTTCACGAGAGGAAGAGCAAAGAGAGAACTTATTTCATATCACCTGCAAGGTGAAGGAACAGACGTGTGCCCTCATCGTGGACAATGGGAGCTGCACCAATGTGGCATCAGCTAACCTTATCTCAAAATTAAGGTTGCCAACTGTTGAGCATCCAAAGCCGTACAAGTTGCAATGGTTAAGTAACAAAGGAGCATTACACGTCACTCAATAAGTACTATTATCAATCACTATTGGCAATTACTCTGCCCCAATATTAGTACTCCCCGACTTCGACAAAATTTTTAAGCTAGAGTACGACACGTCAAGCATTGGAATAGGTACTGTCTTGATGTAGGAAGGATAACCAATTGCCTTCCATAGTGAGAAGCTCCAAGGACCCTAGTTAAATTACTCTATATATGATAAAGAACTCTTGGTACTAACCTAAGCACTACAAGTGTCGCAACACTATCTATTGCTGAGAGAATTTATCATATATACTGATCACGAGTCACTACAGTACCTTTAGAGTTAGACCAAACTGTCTAAGCGGCAGGCAAGATAGGTTGAATTCCTTGAAGGATTCAATTTTGTAATCAAGTACAAGTAAGGAAAGAGCAACATAGTTGCAGATGCTCTATTAAGGAGGCATGCGCTCTTATCGAAACTGCAGACTAGACTATTTGGTTTTGCAAGTATCAAAGAACAGTACCCTGAGGATCCACACTTTGGACCAATAATTTCGAAATGTGTAGATGAGAGAACAGTGGACGAGTATTATGTGCAAGATGGCTATCTGTTCTGAGGAGGAAAATTGTGCATGTCAACTTGTTCCCTACGAGAATTATTAATTAGGGAAGCCCAAGGTGGAAGACTCTCTAAAAATTTTGGAGAGAGAAGGACTTGTGAACTAGTGAATGGTCGATTGTTTTGGCTAAGAATGCGAAGAAATGTGCACCAAGTGGTCAAAAGCTATGCTACGTGCAAAAAGGCTAAGTACCGAGCTGAACAAGGGAAGATGATGCCCCTACCTATTCCAACGAGACCATGAACCGAACTAAGCATGGACTTTGTTCTTAGACTACCGAGAACTACCCAAGGAAAAGATTTCATGATGGTTGTTGTGGACCGGTTCAATAAGATGGCACACTTCGTGCCCAATACCAAAACTAATGACGCTTCAACTATTGCTTCTCTTTTCTTATAGAAGATTATGCAGATATACGGCATGTTGAGGAATGTAGTCTCCTATAGAGACTCGAAGTTCTTAAGTCATTTTTAGAGAACCTTATGGCATCGGTTGGGAACCAAATTACTCTTCAATACTCTATTGTCACCTCTAAACTGATGGCCAAACAAAGGTGGTTAATTGTACTTTGGGTTCACTACTTCAAGCTACAGTCAACAAGAACTTAGTCTATTAGGACGTCTACTTACCACTGGTCGAGTTTTCTTACAATCGAACCATACATGATACGATTAAGTAAACTCCCTTCGAAGTGGTTTATGGATTCAATCCTGAGTTGCCCCTCGACCATGCCCCTATACCCGTACCCACATAAGAGGACCTTGACGCCTTAGCCAGGGCACAATCTTTTCAGCACATCTATGATAAGGTTACTCAGTACATCGACCAGGCTGTCAGAAGAATGCATGAAAGACCAAGGGTCGATCCGCAAAACAATTTCAGCCAGGAGACTTGGTGTGGCTACACCTCAGTAAAGAACGGTTCCCGAGCAAAAGGAGAAACAAATTAGCTGCAAGAGTGGAAGGACCTTTCAAAATCCTCTAGAAAATCAGCAACAACACATACAGGTTGGAATTGCTTGAGGACTATGGGGTTTCTAACACCTTCAACATCGCCGACCTTAGTCCATATCACCCTAATGGAGAATTGAGTGAACACCATCCGGATTTAATCCCAAATCCAAAATAACCTAGAGGGAATGATTAGAATCAAGTTATGAGACCTTTGACCCGTAGTTAAGCTCGAAGACTAGAGGGGCTAGCATGACGACCTTATGTTCTAACCAAACCCTGCCAAAGTCGAGTACCTCCTTGCGGAGTCACCTCTAATACCGTGCCGTATGACCGCCCATTGTTATGTGGTATGCAAGTTAACGATTACTCTCTATTACCGAGTCAACCAATTACTTAGTCTCTTCTTTACTGAGAAACTGAGAGAGAAAGTTAGACTGATTAGGCTATCCCTGTTCGGACAAACCCATGCATTCATACTTTTTGTCCGCATCTCTTAATGACCTCGCCAATGTTGCATTGCCATATGTATAGTATCACATATAAAATCTGTAGCACCAATGATTATTTTCCTTGTATATTCATTTTTATCCCTTTATAACATGTACATTGCCCTCCTTAGGAAATGTCCTTTTTGTCTTTTCCCTTTTGAGCAAGTTGCCCTAGTTTACAGGTATAAATACCCTTGTACTTGTAGTTATAAGAGATAAGATAATCTTCAATACACCTTTGAGTACCTTGCTCCTTATGTAAACACTGTTATTTACTCTCGACATCACTCTTATCTTTTCTCTTAAGTAAGGTTAAGTAGCAAATAATCTCATTGGACCAATTTGTACATCACATCGAATTGTGCCGTGAGTCCTCGGAAGTTCCATTGGTACATCAGATCCTCTAGAGCCATTGTGGGTTTTGGTTACTATTTCATCCTTTTTTTTTCACCCTTTTGTACTTTTCCTCATTGACTCTTTTCGAGCTTTCTATAAGCTCGAACCCATTTAGCGACCAACCTTGTCTATTTTTTGTCACAGTTCACATCATGTGCTTGTGAGGGTAATCAAACGACTTTAAGAAGAGAGTTGAATATGTCCTTAGGCTTATAACACAACAAGTGTGATTCGAGTAAAATTAGAGGATTTTTCCCATTCATGATGTGATACAAGTAGTTGTGGATGAATACATAACATCCAGTATCGTATGAACCAAGAGGGATGGGTGTGAACCTCAAGATGGCCCAAAAGATAAATGATAGTCAAAGGTTGAGTAAAGGTTCTCATGCATCAATGATGGATATGATATACCAACGTATCACACAAGCTTAAGTCGCACTTGTTATTATGTACAAGTATGCCCAAAAGGCACTCGCTACTAATCCACTCTCGCAATGGATCAGATAAGAGTAAATGAGAGCAAACAAGGTAAAACACTTAGCTCATGAAGAGAAAATATGTCTAAATTTCAATGTCATTAACTAATGTGGCTTTTACAATTTAAGAGTATTTATATGACCTAATTAGGGTAGTCCTAGGTTACTATAAATTACAAAAAGATTCTTACTAGAAAAGGAAAATGGATAGTTTACAATGGTAGAGTTATAATTAAACAAAAAGAATATTTGGTTAAAAAAAAGGATAGTATGGATATTAGAAAATGGAGCTCATATTAGCTGTACATTCTATGATCCCAAAGATGCTGCTTGTCGAGCAGAGTAGGTTGAAAACAAATGAGGTTGGGCTTAGCAGCTTGAATGTTCTGAACTAAGGAAAGGCTGGTTCAAGAGATAGTCCATCGTTAGGTCAACCTTGGCTAATCGATTAGGGATAGAAGTTAGCATGGCCTCGATAATGTAATAAGTCGATAGTATGCGGGTTTGGTGCTTAAGCTTGGATTGATGTATTATAGAGGGGTTAGCTCAGCAACTGGTCAATTACCTTGGCAATCTCTTAGATGAGGTAGAGAGTAGAGTAACTCAATAGGTTGAATCGGAGAATGCATTGCTCATATAAGTTTAACTCTCCTCAGACAGCTCGACAAACCATATGAATGAGTCCTCGAGCTCAAGAACACGTAATTGGTCTGTAATTCCTATCATCCCCTCCAAGCTTGTTGAGATTTAGGATCAAATATGGCTCAACTCCATGTTGCTTGTCTTCAAGAGCGTATGGGTAGAGGTCAACAATGTTAAAAGAGTCAGAGACTCTATACTCTTTAAGTAATTCAATCCTGTAGGCATCAGGATTAATCTTTTCAAGCAGATTAAATGATTTATCGACCTTAGGAGATAAGTTGCTCTTCTTTAAGCTCGAAAATTGTTCCTTACTGAGGTGGATCTAGACTAAATCACCTAGTTGAAATTCCTTGTTCTTCCATCCTCAGCAAATTATCTCTTAAGCTTAATAGCAGCTCGAATCAGATTTTCTATGACCTTCTAATGGCCTTGAATCTCTCTACAGCTGATTAGTCATCGTCTTGGCTTAAAAGGGGCATCAGGTCCAATGGGAGCTCAAGGTTGAACACATAAGCAACCTCAAATGGCAATATGTTCATAACAATGTGAGCGGTCCTGTTGTAGGCAAACTCAATTATAGGTAAGCATAAATCCCAATTAGCCATGTCCCGAGCAATAGCAACCCGAAGTAAAGTTCCTACTATCGTATTAACAACCTCGGTTTTTCCATCCATTTGTAGATGATAGGACATGTTGTACAATAGTTTGGTTCGCATTCATCTCCATAACATTCTTTAGAAGTAGCTCATGAACCTTAGGTCTTAGCCTGAAACAATAGTCCTAAGTACTCCATGTAGTTTGACAACCTCCTGCAAGAAAAGAAAAGAGATAGCCAAAGCATCATTAGTTTTAAAACAAGGCACAAAGTATTCCATCTTGTTGAAACGATCTATGACCACCATGATAGAGTCCTTCCCTCGAGACATCATCAACAATCTTAACATAAAGCCCATGCTCAGCTCGAACCATCGTTTGGTTAAGATCAACAATGGTAAATATTGTCCCTGTAGGCTTAGCTCTTTGCCTTTCTACAAGTAGCATGCCTTTTCAACATAGCTTAAACATCCCTCATCATCTTTAGATAAAAGAATCTCGAGGATAGCACTTCATGAGTTCGATGCATGCCAAAATTTCCAAATAATCCTCCATCATGTGCCTTGCATACTAACAACTCTCTCATTGAATAAGTTGGGATACACAATCTTCTCTTCCTAAATAAGTATCTGTCCTCCCTGTGATAATCATCGAGTGTTTGACCTTCTTCACATCGGGCATAGATTGGACCAAAATGAGGATCCTCAACATACGAATTGTTAATCATAGAAAATCCCAGTAATCTGATTTGCAATTTAGTCAAGAGGGAATGTCATCTTGATAAGGCATTGGCCACTACATTGTTCTTTCCATTCTTATGCTTCACTACATAATAAAATCCCTTTATAAACTCAATCCACTTAGCTTGTCTTCGAGACAACTTGAGCTAGCTCTTCAAATATCTCAAAGGTTCATGATCAATGTTGATCACAAATTCTTTAGGTAGCAAGTAGTGTTGCTATATGGTTAGGGCTTATATCAAAGAGTAAAACTCCTTATCATAGACAAAATAATTAAGTGCAGCTCCTCAAAGCTTTACACTAAAGTATGCAAATAGGTTGGCTCTCCTACATCAGCACAGCACCTATGCCTAGTTTGAATGCATCATACTCTACTTCAAACACCTTGTCAAAGCTCAATAGAGCTAAGATAAGGGCGGTAGTCAACTTCTCCTTCATTTTGTCAAAACTCCTCTTTCATTCCATCAAAACTCCTTTGTTCTTTCTCTCCCTACCTAAACTCAACATGCTTCTTTGATAGCTTAATGAGTGAAGCTACAATGGTGTAGAAATTCCTTATTAATAGGCGATAAAATGATGTTAGGACGTAAAAGCTTCATACGTCGACTAAACAGATCGACATGGGCCATTTAGTAATCACTCTTATCATCTCATCATCGACCGTATACCACCACCACTCATAACAAATCCTAGAAAGATTACTTTAGATCGGCAGAAGTCACGTCTCTTCAGGTTGGCATAAAGTTTCTCGACTCGTAGTTTTGAAAAGATCATTTGAAGGTGCATATAGTGAGTCTCCAAATTAAGGTTGTAGACTAGAATGTCATCAACATATACCACCACAAACTTCCCAGTTAGTTCTCAGAGCATATGGTTTATCAATCGCATGAATGTACTTAGAGCATTTGATAGATCAAATGGCATCACAAGCCATTTATACAATCCTTGGCGAGTCTTGAATGCGGTCTTCCATTCATCTCCTTCACGCATTTGGATTTGATGGTATCTTGATTTAAGATCAATCTTTGAGAACACTCTTGCTTCATTCAACTCATCTAGCATATCATTAAGCCTTCGTATAAGGTATCGATACTTAATGGTGATGCGATTGATTGCTTAGCTATCTATATACATCCTCCATGTTCCATCTTTCATTGGTACCAATAGGGCTAGCACGGCACATGGGCTTAGGTATTTTCGTGCATACCCTCTTTTCCACAACTCATCCACTTGCTTCTATAACTTGGCAACTTCTTTAGGATTAAGCCCATAGGTAGGCTTGTTTAGCAGTATGACTTCCGGCTGCAAGTCAATTGCATGTTCAATACCTCAGAAGGAAGGTAGACCTTCAAGCAGTTCTCCTGGGAACAAGTCGGCAAACTTATCTAACAAGTTTTTCACCTCAACAGGTAACATCTTATCTAATGCCCTCATCTTAAGTAACCGTCTAGCTAGTAGATAAGTCGGTTCTTTAAGTTTCATCTCTCTCTTCAACTCAGCTTGGGTCATAACCAAAGCCTCTTTCTTCAAGACTCGACTCAGTTGAGTCTACATACTTTTAACTTAGTTAACAGTCATAGAGCTTAACTTTACTTTCTTGCCCCTATGCTCTAGGGAACATGTGTTCTTCCTTCCATCGTATATTACACTTCGATCAAGCATCCTTGGTCATCTAAGCAAAAAATGCGATGCACTAATGGGTAACACATCGTAGAGTACTTCATCTCGATAGTTTCCAATACTGATCGATACAAACACTTGTTTATTTACTTATAGGGCTCTTATGTCACTAAGCCAATGTAATTTATAAGGTTTGGTGTGGGGCTTAGTCGATAACTTTAATTGTTGGACCACAAAAGCAAATGCTACATTAGTGTAGCTACCACTATCAATAATCAATGCACACAATGACTCATTCACTTTACATCTAATGTGGAACAGATTCTCTCATTATTCGTCCTCAGGTACAAGAATCACACTCATCGTCCACCTCAACACTAAGGTGGCAAGCATAAAGTTACCTTCCTCACAATAGATGGTTTCCTCCTCCTCAGATTATTTTGTCTATCCGATCTCTTTCGACTCTTCCACTTTCTCGTCAATACTATTTACCTCAATAGTTAACGCTTCACCTCGGATCACCATGGTTCTTTTGTTCAAGCATTAAGTAACCATGTGTCCAAATCCTTAACACTTGCACTTAATCTCACTTATCTTCCTTCTCAAAACTCCTCGGGATTTTCTTGGTTCAATTCACACAAGTCTGCTCGGAACATGTTGGCTAGTGGTAAGTCGACAGATAAGAGCTTAGAATCTTTGTGATCAATGCCTCTCGATTCTCTAAGCAGCTCGAATAGCTTCATCAAGTGATCTAATGTCCATGTTCTCCAAAATATCTCTAATCTCATACTTCAATCCACTTATGAACTAAGATACAGTTATTTCTTTAAGCTCAACAACCTTACATTGAATCATCAACATTTGGAACTCTTTTACATAAGCATCAACACTCAATCCTCCTTGCCTCAACTTTTGTAATGTCTTAAAGGCATCCTACAAGTAATAGCTCAAAACAAACCTTCTCCTCATGACTCTCTTCATTTCATCTTAACTCTTAAATTTACGTTCTCCTTCTCTTCTATGGTTAGCTTGTAAATTCTTCCATAATAAGGCAGCATGGCCGATAAACTCCAACATAACAAGTTTGACCTTAGTGTTATTAGGTACTTCATGGCATTCAAACTCTTTCTCAATCTTATCTACCTAGTCTATGTAGTCCTCAGCATCACCACTTCTAGGAAAACTAGGGATATGCATCCTTAACCCTTCCACTCTAGGAGCTCGAACATTCTTTTCCTTAGGCTCATAGTACTCTCTTGCTTGATCTCCTTCTTCCTCATCCTCCTCTTCGATCTCTTCTAAAGCTAATCTACATCCAACAACTTTGCCCACTCCTCCAGCTGGTGTGGTCAAACTAGGGCAGTCACCAGACTAGCTACCAAGTCAATGAGCTAATCCAGTTGATCATCATTATACTGGGGTGTAGAACTTCCTTGTTGACCTTAGCCATTTCTAGCACAACTCTCTTAGTTACCAATGGTTCCTTAAACACTAAAATTAGAAATTATCATCTATTTTAAGAGAGTAATAGCTGAAAATACCACAAATAACAACAACAGAATTATACCTGACACTCCCATCGCGATGTCAACTATACACGATAAACAAACAGACACTTACACTTTGTTTCACATGCAAGAAATGGGGGAAAACAAAGCTTAAAATTCTTCAGCACTACTCACCTTCCAAACTCTCATGACAACAACAGAACTTCTAAAAACACATGAAAGTAGTAATAAATCATTCAGAGTACAAAGTAATAGAAACTTACTTGAACATAGCAAAGCTCTAATACCAAGATGATATGAGTAGCTGTAGATGAACACATGACGTTCAGTATCACACAAACCAAGGGGGATGGGTCCAAACCTCGAGATAATCCAAAAGATAAATGATAGTCGAAGGTTGAGTAAGGGTTCTCATGTACCGATGATAGATATGACACATCAACACCTAACACAAGCTCAAGTCATACTTAATATTATGCACAAATGTGGCTAAAGGGAACTTGCTACTAATGTACACTCATGATGGATTGGATAAGAGTAAACAAGAGCAAGCAAGGGGAAACACTTAGCTCATGAAGAGAAAATATGTCTAAATTTCAATGTCATTAACTGTTGCAGTTATTACAATTTACAAGTATTTATATAACCCCATTAGTTAGTGTAAATTACAAAAATATTCCTACTAGAAAGGAAAAGGAATAATTTATAAGAGTAAAGTTGTAACTATAAACATCATGTTTTTGCCCCCCTTTCTTTTTCAAAAATTTTTTTAGGTTAAGGTAAAAGGTTTTAAATTAGAAAAAAAAAAATTTTAGGGAAATAAAAAAATAGAAAATTACAAAAAAAAATTGAAAAGTCACAAAAAATAGAAAAAATAAAGGATTTAAGAAGTTTACAAAAATTTTTAGATAGTTTAATAAAGCATAAAAATAAGGAAAGTCCCATTGGGCTTGGTCTTAGAGTTGAATCTAGTTTAGACTGACTTAGTCCATATATGCAATTAATTGCACATATAGACAAGGCACGGCTAACGGCTTAACTGATAAGCACTTGAGTCTAGCATTAGAGTTGACATAGAGGTCTAGGGTTCAAATCTCGTTAGGTACAAAATGCATTTTTTCTTTTTGAAAGGAAAAGTATATTATTATTATTATTATTATATTTATTCTAATAATAATTTTCCACTCATCTATTACTTTATTAAAATCTTTCAAATATATTTCATCTCTATTATTTAACATAGATTCTTCTGATTGCTCGGAGGAAGCAAAGCTAGAAGAGGATATAGTTCTTCTAAATAAATTCATATTTTCAAAAGAAACTAATTTATCTAATTTTATAAATCTAGTCCAAGCAAGAGCGAAACCTCTTACTAAGCTAGGTTTAGATGCTTCTGTCTTCATGGTCCTCAGAGATGCTAGGAAATTAGTATATGAAAGGTCAATTCATGCAACAATTAAAACCAGTCTTAGCAATGGACCAATCCAATTTGAATGTCATCCGAACATCACTCTTGCTCTTAGGGACAAGACAATAATGATTTCTTTAATTCTTCAAATTAAAACCCATAATTACCACATGATAGAAGGATTAATACCAATGGTTGTGATATATAGGATTTATTTTAAATTAATGAAAACTGCTTTTGGTTCTAAGGCATACAAAATAGATAAAAGAGGTCAAACTCTTCTTATCTAAACAGACCTAACCAAAGCCAATGTTTCAGTTCTTAGAATGATTAAATGGTCTCAAGTTAATTTGCCTAAGTATTGGGAAGTAGAAAATCTACTTCTAAAACAACCAATATACAATACTGAACAATCAAATGTAGTTCAACACCTAGATGGTAAAGTCACCATCCAATTCAATAAAAGATCTTTTAATCAATCGAGAAGACCCTTAGAAATAAGGTCAATGTTATCTTCCTTGAGATGATCGGTAGACCTTCCAAATCCTCCACCAATAATTTATACACTCTTCTATACTCAACCAAATGACCAATCAAATAGGCAACCAGATATTCAAGATAATCCATCCATTTTTGGAATTATCCATAATAGGTCTGGTATAACCTAACCAGTTTACCAGCTAACCAATGAACCAGAACATGAAGAACCTTCATTTTTAGAAATAGGTGATCTAGAATTTAATGTTTTAGAAAAACCTGTTGAGCCCAATAGGATTCTTCTAAACAAGAAGTTTAATTCACCTAAAAATGAAAGAATTAGAAAATGGTACTTTGAAACATTCAACAATGTTAAAATGCAAATAAAAGATAAATATTATAATTTCATGAATGAAATTGGTGCTCAGATATATTTCTTTGAATGGTTTGAGGAATATTATCTAAAACCTAAAGAAATTAATGTAATCAATGAATGTTTTAAATGAAAACTAAGTGATAGATAAATAATATAATCAAATCATCCACTATTTAGCATTATGAAAACTACACATAAAAATATTGAAATAACCCTTATACCTTTTAAAAATGCCACAGATGAAGAAGGCTCAAGAATAAAGAAAATAATAAATCAAAATAATTTTACTAACCAACACTTACATACAATAGAAAAACAGTTAAATAGGATAGAAGATATAATCAATAGTAAGATAAATAAAATTAGTGAGAAAATCTTAAACAATAAAACCAATAAAAATACACATTTGTTTAAACCATTTGAAATACCAAAAAATCCCAACAGTGAATTTTTAAAAGCCTTAGATGATAGAAAAAGGATACTAAAAAATAAAATGATAAAAGAAGAAACTTCATCTTCAAAACCAATTAATTTTTTAGATATGGATACACTAACTTTAATTAAGAAGCGTATTGTCATCAATGATACACTTTCAGAAAAAATCAATGCCTTAGATGAAATAAATAATGAATCAATTGATGAAATAATGTCCAATATTTCTCTAAAAGATTTAAATATTAATGAATCAAATGATGAAATTAATAAAATTAATTGAAAAGAACCCCAAAAATTGTATTATCAGAGAACAACACCTCTTGATATACTAATTGAAGAAAAGAATGATAATTATCAAAATAAGTATACTGTAGGATCTACATATGAATGAAATATTGATGAATACTCAGAACAAAAAATTCTCAATATCCTTAATCAAATGATAATATTTTCAAATACTAATAAAATTGTTCCAAATATTACTGATTATCAAGTAGCACTCCTTTTAATTTCCAATTTCATTGGACAATTAAAAGGATGGTAGGATAATTATCTCACTGAGGAACAAAAAATCAATATCCTCACTTCATGTAAAATTGATGAAAATGGTAGAAGAATATTAGATGATAATAATGAACCAATTCATGACATAGTCATACTTTAATATTCTCAATAAGTAAAAATTTCATAAGAGACCCTTCACATATTAGGGATGAAACTTTAGATCTATTATCCAATATAAAGTGTAAGTCCCTATGAGAATTTAGACAATATAAAGATATTTTCTTTCAAAGAGTTTTCCTTCGGAATAACTATAATCAGCCCTTTTGGAAACAAAAATTTTTAGCTGATTTAAGAAAATGAATAGGTGAACAAGTTAGAAAGAAGCTTGAGAAGAAAACAATGATGAAATTCCCTATGATAATTTGTCATATGTTAATAAAATTGGAACCAATTTGTATATCACAATAAGATTGCAAAAACAATTGAAAAATGAAAAGCGCTTAAAACACCAAAGCTTTGGTGATTTCTATGGCCAATATGATCCCTCTTTTGTCAGTAAGAAATTAAAAAGAAATAAAAAATCTTCTTATACTTCTTCAAAATGCTCTCAATGTTCGTAGAAAAAACCTTAAAAAAACTTCAAGAGAAAATCCCTTAAAAATTTTGAAAGCGAAAAGAAATCTGAAAATAAAAAATACAAGAGAAAATCATATAAACAGTTAAGGTGTTATAAATGTAAAAAAATTGGTTATATAGCAAATTTTTGCGAAATCAATAACAAACTTAATGAATTGAATCTGGATGAATAAACAATGGAAAACATCTTGCAAATATTTTGTGATAATAAATCTTATTTATTAGAAAATGATTGTGATAATGGAATTCAAGCTAATGACATGAATTCCACTTCATCTCCATCATCTGAAGAAGAAAATGAAATTAATGTTTTAACAAATGAAGAAAAAAAAATTCTTCGTAATATTAACCAATTATCAAATAATAATGAAAAACTTGATTTCATAAAAAATGTTAATAAACCCAATTTAACTCTTACGCCAAATTTACCTTATAATCTTAATGAAATTCTCAAAAGAGATAAAAAAAAATAGAAAAAATCAATAACTATTAATGATCTACACAATGAAATCAATATTCAAAAACAAGAAATAAAAGATTTAAAATTAATGCAAATAAAACTTCAAAAAGACCTTTTTCAACTAAAGCAAAAAATAATAGTTCAAAAAAACTATCCTAAAACTTCAAATGAGGAAAATTCAAATGTTTTGCCAATATTTGATAATAATGATTATCTAATGCATCTTGTTCAAATAACAACAAGAAAATGGATGATTAATATTTCAACTAGAATCAATAATGAATTCATCTTGGAAATAGCTGCATTATTTGATATTGGTACAGATTTAAATTGCATTAGAGAAGGGTTAATTCCAACCAAATATTTTAAGAAAACTACCCAATCTCTAAGTTCTACATCTGGTAACAAATTACGCATCAATTATAAATTGTCCAATGTTGAATTATTAAAAAATAATGCTTCATATAAAATTTCTTTCATACTTGTTAAAAATTTAAATAAAAATGTTATTCTTGGAACTCCTTTCATAAATCAAATCCAACTATTTTTTGTTAATAAAGATGGAATTGAAACACAATATTTCAAAAAGAAAATTGTATTCAATTTTATCACAAAACCACAAATTAAATACATAAACGAATTAAAAAAACAATTCAATCACTAAATTAAATTGTTTAATTCAATGCAAAGAAAATCATTTGATGTATTTGAAAAATGATCTTGAGTTTAAAAGAATTGAAAATTTACTCAATAATGAAAATTTGAAAATAAAAATTTTTAATTTGGAATTAGAAATAAAAAATTTAATTTACTCTACACTCCCAATTGCATCTTGGAATCATAAGTCACACATAGTAGACTTATCATATGAAAATGATTTCAATGAAAAAAATATTCCAACAAAAATCAGATCATCCCAAATAAATAATGAAGTCTTGAACCATTGTAAGAATGAAATAAATGATTTGCTCAATAAAAAATTGATCCAGAAAAGTAAGTCTCCATGGAGTTGTTTTGCTTTTTATATCAATAAAAATGCAGAAATAGAAAGAGGTATCCAAAAGTTAGTAATTAACTATAAACCTCTTAATACTGCTCTTAAATAGATTAGGTATTCAATACCTAATAAAAGAGATTTACTAAATAGGTTAAATAATGCTAAAATATTCTCAAAATTCGATATGAAATCTGGATTTTAACAGGTTCAGATTAAGGAAAGCGATAGGTACAAAACTACCGTCACAGTTCCTTTTAGTCAATATGAATGGAATGTAATGCCATTTGGATTAAAAAATGCTCTCTCTGAATTTTAGAGAATAATGAATGAAACTTTTAATGACTTCACCAATTTCATAGTAATCTATATAGATAATGTTTTGATATTCTCATGTAATATAGACCAGCATTTCCAACACATAAAAATTTACATTAATATAGTTAAAAAAATGGCCTAGTAGTCTCACCTTCTAAAATTAGACTTTTCCAAACTAAGATTACATTTTTAGGCTTCAATATCCATAATAGGACAATAATTCCTATTCAAAGATCCATAGAGTTTGCAGATAAATTTTCTAATGAAATTAAGAATAAAAACAAACTCTAAATATTTTTAGGAAATTTAAATTATGTTGCAGATTTCTTTCCAAATCTCAATATAATCTATAAACCATTATATCAAAGGTTAAGAAAGAATCCACCTTAATGGTCAATTGAACATATAAATGTTGTCAAATTAATCAAGCAGAAAATTAAAAAATTCCTTGTTTACACATTGCAGATCCTTCTCTACCAAAAGTGGTAGAAACTTATACTTCTGATTTAGGATTCAAAGGAATTCTAAAATAGAAACAAAACAATAAAGAATATGTTGTCCAATTTGTGTCAAAATATTGGAATGATTGTCAATGTAATTATTCCATAATCAAAAAAGAAATTTTAGTCGTTGTTTTAATAATTTCCAAATTTCAAGGAGATTTGTTAAATCAAAAATTTCTTTTACGTATTGATTGCAAAGTTGCTAAAAATGTTTTAATAAAAAATGTCCAAAACATTGCATCCAAATAAATTTTTGCCCGATGACAATCAATTCTTTCTGCATTTAATTTCAAAATAGAGCATATTAATGGATCTTTCAATTCTCTTTCTAATTTCCTTACTTGTAAATTCTTATAAAGAGATGCCTCTAAAGAAAGAAAAGGATAAAGGAAAAGAAAAAATTTCTTCAACCTCTAGCAAGGGGTTAACTAATATCAAATCCTGATTAGATGTTTGTAAATCATCTAACACTCCATTAATAATCAAAGAGGAATCCTCTTATAGGACCTCGAAGCCAATATCTTCAAACAGTCAATCCATTTCCAATATTCAAAATCAATCTCTTTCTCAATTAGCCAATATGGAAGTCACTACAAAATTACTAAAAGCAATTTCAATAACTTTACAATCAAAAAATGAAACCCTAATATTACCCAGAATTCCTCAACAAATAGAAACTCAGAGGAAAAATCAGAATATTCAAGTTACTGAAGTAGCAACTTCAATACCCTCCATAATAATACCTACAAATCAAAGGTAAAATTTTTTACAAAACCTATTTCCAGATATGTTTTCTCTATTGAAGAAAACTTATTTGAAAAGGACCCTTTTGAATTTGCAAGGAAAATTTTTACAAAAGATTTTTATTATATACCATATAATATTTACAAACCAATCCAGTTTTATGAAAAAGTTTTTACTAAAACTGGTTCAATAAGATTCAAACATTTTAAAAAGGAAGGAATGGTTAACTATTCTACAGTTAAAATTTTGAAAGTAATCAATTTGAAAGAATGGCAAACCCATCTAATAACCCTAATAAAGCTCAATATAGAACCCTTTTCTGCATAGCCAGGTCATCGAGCCAGTTATAATTATTTTGATTATAAACAAGCTTGGTGGAATGTTTTTTATTAAATGAACCCAAAAAGATCACATACTTGGCTAATATTTTTTTATAATTATTCTTCTAAAAATCTTCCCAATTAGTTTGCACACTAGTGGGAACAATTTGGAGTAATCCCTGAAATCATTCATGAAAATGCCAGGAATGATTTCAATACTTTCATAAAAGAATACAATCCAGCATCTTATAAGAAAAATTTCTAGAAAGAAATGCTATATTTTATACATATTGGTGTATCTTGGGTCATGGCATGGTGGTTTAATTATAAACTTGATCGAACCTCAAATACAACCAATTTAGTTAGAATGTATAAAGTCAAATGATGGGACAATTTCAAGATATGGAATAAACTTGAAGAAAATTTAATTTTAAATTGGATCAAACACAATTCCTCAATTAGACCATCCAAAATTTCAACTCTACAATATCATAATAAAGGTTTTTTAATCTCTTCTCTAGCCAATGCAAGTTCTCAAAAGCAAATGAAGTAGATTCAGGAAATAGCATTAGCAAATATCAATAAATCGACTTAAGGATCAAGTTCATTCAGCATCAGAATCAGAATCTCATCATAGCGGGAATTCAAATGAAGATGATTGCTATGGAATAGATCTAGTTGATCCTTGAACAATATGTGTAATTTTCCTTTTCTCAAATGTAATTTTCGCACTGTAAAATACAGTAGGAATATAGTATTTGTACATATGTACCATAGTGCACAATATTATCATCAATGATGTCAAATATCACTTCCTGACATAAAATTGTTTATGTCTCCTCCTTTGTACTGTTTATAACAGTACATTGTTGGCCATAATACTACTATTCACTATAGTAACTAGTCAGTTTTCCAATTATAAAATCATGCCCTTTCTACCATTTGGAGGTACGTCGAAAATACAACTTCTTTCTCCTTCTCCCATCCTCCAAAACTATCTTGCTCTCTTCTCCTCTACTTCTCTCCTCTTCTTTCATCTCTTTTCTCTAATACTTCTCTACTCACCTTTCTTTTCTTCCTCTCGTACACATACAGTACCATTTCCTACTTCCGATCTTGCTTCCACCAATCAGTTTCCTTTCAATAATCAAATACTTTCATTTCTAAAGCATATCATTTGCTTCAATCTAGTGGTAAAATACAATTACCTCTCAATATTCTCAAATCTATTTGAAATATTTTCAATATTTCAAAAATTGTTCTTTAGATATCTGTATATGCTCTTGTATTTTATAAAAATTATTTTAGATATATTTAGATAAGAAGAGTTTGACCTCTTTTATCTATTTTGTATGCCTTAGATGCATCCCAAGAAAGAGAAGGATAACGAGAATATCAGCTAGATAAAACCTTTCTCCAAGTAAAGAATAAAAATTTCATAATATTGGCTTAACAAAAGTTTTATTGTTGTTAAGCCATCTTATTATTATTATTATTATTATTATTAT
>JAMXBB010000008.1:85320232-85331111 GCA_024138015.1 Lumnitzera littorea | reverse complement strand
TTTTTTTTTTTTTGTACCATAACTATACTAACATCTTTTATAGGTTTAGTTTTAATAATTCAACTGTTTTAGAAGGGAATTTATTTTATGTACTATAAATGCACGATAAATACAGTTAAATGTAGGCCGTCTTAGGACCTTAGGAAGGAGAGCCATTGTGTAAAGTTCTAAGTATAGTGTGGTAACCATCGCTCGGGGCCAATTGAGCTACCTCACTTTAACTTCGATGTGATTAAGGAGCCGTTTTTCAAAAAAGTGTGAGGTCACAAAGTTTAAAGACTTATAGAACTCAGCTTTCTTGCATACATTTTTGGGAGTTGGCAAATAGCCAACAAAGTGGCATTGTTATAAAAGAGAAGAAGAAGAAAAAACAACAAACCTAGAGTTTCTTTCCCTATATTTTTCCTATAATTCATGTACATAGGAAATATTTTGTAATTTCTTTTGATGTAAATGTTCTTCCCTTTATAATTTATGTTTTCCTTGTAATCTTTCATAAATGGCCAACTCATCCAATGCCAAGGTCTTCGCCAAAGAGATTCATGTCCACATGCCCACAAACCTAAATCCCATACTCAATCAATGATTTCAAGCCTTCAACTTAAGAGAACAAGAGTTCATTACCAATAAGATTAGGCCTATACTCTCACTATCCAAGATGAATGTTAACAATACACTGGTGAGGGCCTTGGTCCATTTTTAAGAGCCTAAAGAAGTCACATTCAGTTTTGGGCTACACTTAATCAGCCTAACTCTAAAAGAATACACCTAATTGCTTCAAGCCCCTCCCTTGGATAAAATATACATTCCAAAGCTCAACTTCAGCCTAGCCTACATTTTTTCAAAATTCTTGGGAATCCATAAGTCTGAGATAAACAAAGCCTTAAATGATTACAACAAGTACGCTATCAAGATATGGGATCTAATCCATTGGTTCCAAACTGAACCCAGCTCCAAAAAACAGGCTATCTTTCTTGGTAATTGGAGGGAGAACCGATTCAAGGCTTATATATTACAGTATTTGCCACCATCCTATTTCCAAGCGGATCTTTTCTTATACACTTTAAGGTGGCGAAATTAGTGGCTTAGTTTTGGGAAGGGAAGTCTTATATTTTTGCACTACTGGCTAAACAAGTAAGGAACCCTAATTTCCTTAATAAAAGAGGATGTGGAGATTTCAAGTCAAGCATGACATTGTTAATGGTATGGTTCATCTACCAAATCAAATGCTTTAGCTTAGACTTAATAAGGGGTACATTTGCCAATAAGATCGATCTTATTGACTCTTTCATTAATAAGATCAAATTACCAAAAGATATCCCTACCTTTCTTTAGATAAAGATTCTACAAGATTTTCGAGTTGAAGACATACTATGGACTGCTAGATGGAGCACTTACACTAAGGTCATATTGGTTTGTAAAAATTATCATGTTGTACCATTGATCGGAATGAGTTGGTATACAAGCTACTATCCAAACAACATGGTAAGGCAGTTTAAAGGCATCTAGAACATGGTTCACAGGCCTTCATTGGAGCCATTCACTCCTAACCTCAAAGGGCCTCGCTTTAGAAAAAAGGGATCCAAGCTTCTCAAGATCAAGGCTTGGTAAGACACAAGAACCATAAGCTTTAACATCAATTTGAGCAAGTTCATAGGAGAATTAGACAAACATTGGGTCACCAAATAGTACTTGTACGATCAACTTCACAAGGCAAGCATGCTACAGTATTGAGCACTAAAGGTCCTTCAACCTTCCCCCATAAATTCTAGCTCTGAAATGGTGACATATATGGACTAGGTAAAAGCTCGTGTAAAAGTCATCTACGATGAAAAAGACACGTGGGAAAACCTCTTTCGGGAGTCTAGGCAAAGATTGCGTACCTTGGAGCACCAATTGAAGATGGCTTAGAAGAGAATCTAAGAATTTGAAAAAGCAACCAAGCACGGTCAAAAGAAGGGAAAAATAGTAGCCATTGAACCCAACAACCAGAAGAAGAAAATGTCATTTGACCTATAAAAGAAAAGAAGATTAGTCTAGATGAATTTTTATTTTTCTTTTTAATGTAATAAAACCCCAAGAGTCAAAGAATAATAAATAAACTTACCATTTTGTCAGTTAATCACCAATACCCTCCTTTTCGTCTGTGTGACATGCTTGCATTTTATTCAGTTTCATATCTTTAAAAATTGAAATACATATGCTAAATTGTTGAGAAGTGATCTCAAATCAAGATGCCAAGATAGCTCCCAAGCATCAAATCTTCTAGAGAAGTCCTATCCGAACCTGTTCTCAAACCAAAATGGCCATCCAAGAAAACGACAATACCAACAACAATAGTGTCGACCCCAAAATTATTGATCCCACCTAGTTGAGGTTCCACTCTTTAGAATAAACAACGAGGAAGATTGCAGATCAACTAAGTTTCCTTACTGACAGCATCACCTTACTTAGGTCCACAGCTCTACCAAATGAAAAAAAATTCCAAAGCCCAATATGGAAAGAATACTAAAGCCCTACCCCTCAAAGCAAAGGAAGCCTATCCCAAAGTCAACCAGACTTTTGAATCTTTTGAGACAGAAGGGGACTATCCAAAGGTCAACCCAACTTTCGAGCCAAATACTTACTCGTTTCTAGTCAACCCAAAGCTTAAAGCTAATCAGGACAGATTGAAAGAGCTTGAGAGGCAATTGACCCAACAGATCACTAAGAAGATGAAAATGCTCAAAGGGTATGATGGATTCAAGTAAGCTGATATAACAGGCATCTCTACTTATGACTATGGAAGCTTCCTAAATAAATTTAAAGTACCTAACTTTGAGAAGTACAATGGAACCGGGTGCCCTAAGCTATATACCAAGTTGTATGTACAAAAGATGGGTAAATATGTACAATATGACCAGGTCATGGTCTAAATTTTTCAAGACAGCTTAACTAGCCCTGCTTTAACCTGATACACCCAATTGGATCTGAGTCAAGTAAATACATGAGAAAAGCTAGCTAAGGCATTTTATGAGCAATATAAGTTTAATGTTCAGGTGACACCAACCATGATGAACTTGATCACCCTAAGGAAGAGACACAGTGAATCTTTTAAAGAATACGCCCAAAGGTAAAGGTCCCTAGCTATAAGGGTATCCACCCCTATGATCAAGAAAGAACTGACTTTAGTTTTTATCAACACTCTTAAGAGACTATACTTCTCTCACGTAATCAAGCAAGCCTCTTCTAGTTTTACAAAGGTGGTAGCAGCAGGGTATCAAATTCAAAGTGACATCTCCTCTGGCAAATTACAAGAACCATCATACAGAAGACCACCTTCCGCTAAACCCACCACCAACAAGCCTAAAGAAGCTACTATCGGTATGGTCAATTCAAATACCAGGCCTAATGCTCAAGTTTCTTTCAGGACAAATCCTCTACCAGCTCAACAATAGTTCAAAAGCCAAGTCAATAAGGCCCCAAGGCAGTTCACCAAAATACATGTTCCTCTGAGTTAGATACTTGAAAAACTAAGAAAGGATAATCTATTCCATTATGAGGCTCCCAATGAAAGGTAGAAGCCAAGAGTTTTTTATCCCAATGCAAGGTATCAATATCATCTTGGACAAGTGGGCCATTCGATAGACTTGTGTTAGGGATTAAGAAATAAAATTCAAGATTTAATCAAAGAAGGCATAGTCTAACTAAACTTCATAGAGGCTCCAATCCCAAACATCAACAACAACCCCTTGCCTAATCATGGGCCCATCATCAACATGATATTCAATGACTTAGATCCCGCCGTTAACATGATCGGTTCCAACCAAAATCCTAGGGTCTATAGATTCTACAAACAAGAGGAAAAGCAAAATCCATAAACCAAAAGGTATACCTTCCATGTGCCTCTAGCCCCTGAAAATTATAAAACTGCCTCTCTCAATTGCTAGGTAGTAAATTAAGGGCAATTGAGCTCACTTTTGGGAGGGATTACCCGCTCTAATTGAATTTACAACCGAAAGGAGGACCTAAAAAAGAAAACTGTGATGGAAAAGCTAAACAATGAATCAGCTAAATATGAAGAAGGATGGTCTACCTTTACTAAGATAATCAAGTCTAGTGAGTATAAAATAATAGATCAGCTCGCTAAGACCCCAACGCAAATATCTCTCATGAGTTTATTGATGGCAATGAAATCACATTGGGAACCTTTATTTAGAACTTTGAGGAAAGTCAAAGTCCCTCAGAAATACCGGATGAAAGAATAGGGTCTATCACCAACTCTATCCTCACCATGGATCAGATTTCTTTCTCCGCCAAGGAACTAGGTGAAGAAGGTAACCAACACACCAAGCCTCTCTTCATAATAGTGAGGGTAAACAATATTATCACAACAAGAGTCCTCATTAACAACTGATCATCATTAAATGTCTTCCTTCTCACTACCTTGGATTTACTAGGCATTGACATGACCGTTATCAAGCTAAGTTCAACAATAGTCAAAGCTTTTGACGAGTCTAGAAGAGAAATTATAGGGAAGATTGACTTACCGGTTGATATCAACCCGTAGACTTTCAACATCTAATTCCAAGTCTTAGACATCTTAAGGACCTTCAACTTATTATTAGGAAAACCTCAGGTACATTCAACAATGGCCATACCTTTAAGCTTAAATCAAAAGGTTAAGTTCATCTCAAATGGCTAGGTCATAGCGATTCTAAATTACTAGGATTACGACATATATAATGAAACAACCATACCTTACATTAGCACTGAGGAGCAGGAGGACTTTGGTCTCCAAATGTTTGAAGACGTGTGTATAGTTACTAATCAAAAGAAAGATGAGAGGCCCAAATTTAAAGAAGGCCAGGTTAGTACCTATGAGCTTAGTTACATCCTAATTCCGATAGAAGAGTTGTAGAATATGCAAGTGAAGGGCAAAAGAGGTGATATATTGTTTCACGCCACAATGAACTTTCCACCATTGTTAGAAACTTTCATCCAGGCTGATGTCCAGACTTTAGAGCCTACCAAAGAGGACTCCTTTAGCAAGAATAAAATAACTAGCCCTTCCTACAAATCCCAACACCTGAAAAACTAGTTCTCTGTCCCTATGAATAGTAATAAGTTTTCTCTAAGGTAAAGAATGAATAATGGTTTAGTATTTTACAGAGTTTTGTAATAATTACCTTTATTCTACAATATTGTACTCAAAAGATTTTCTTCTAAATAAGAATCAGTTTTCTTTCTCTTTACTTATTCCTTACTCACACTCTTTCCTTTACATACTTTTTGCTCATATCTAATGCTTCGAATAAAGGCCATGGATACCTCATGCAAATAAGTGATGAAAATATTGATATCACTTCCGACCCTACTAGGTTCGTCATCAGGACTGATTTCAACAACCATAATGACATGTAAGAAAGCTGGCAAAGACATGAAATGAGTAAAATTTCCATTAATGAGCCAACTGAGACAGTTAATGTTGGGACTGATGACAACCCCAAAACATTGAAAATTGGAGGGAATTTGAAAGAAGAAAAAAAGGCATAAATGATCATACTACTGTTTGAATACCGAGATGTATTTGCATGGTCTTATGAAGATATGCCTGAGTTGGATCCATCAATCATGGTTTATTGCCTACCCACAAGAGAAGACATCAAACCTAAGAAGCAAAAGCTAAGAAGGTTCTGAATAGACATTTTGTTGAAAATTAAGGAGGAAGTCAGAAAGTTACTGGAGGTCGATTTCATCGAGATATCTAATTATCTTGAGTGGGTAGCCAACATTGTACCGGTAATAAAGAAAAACAGAAAAGTCAAAGTATACATAGATTTTTAAAACCTCAATCAAGCAACTCCTAAATATAATTTCCCCTTACCCCATATTGATGTCTTAGTTAATAAGACAATCAAGAATCATCTTTTCTTCTTCATGGATAGGTTCTCTAGATATAATCAAATTCAAATGTTCAAAGAAGATAAAGCTAAGACCACATTTATGATAACTTAGGGTATATTTTGCTATAAAGTAATGCCTTTTAGACTTAAAAACGCCGGGGTAACTTACCAAAGACCCATGGTTGCAATGTTTCACAACATGATACACAAAGAAGTTGAGGTATATGTTGATGATATAATCGCAAAGTCCAAGGAAGGAGAAAATCATGTGGATTACTTGAAGAGATTATTTGATAGGTTGAGAAAATTCCAATTGAAGCTCAACCCAAAGAAGTATACCTTCGGAGTGACTTCAGGGAAATTATTAGGTTTCATAATTAACCAAAGGAGCATCAAAGTGGACCTTAATAAAATCAAAGCAATAGTTAACTTGCCCCCTCCATGTACACTCAAAGAAATCAAAGGCTTGTTAGGCCATTTGAACTACATAACCCAATTCATATCTCAACTTATAGATAAATATCGTCTCTTGTTTAAGTTATTGAAAAAGAACGTCAAGATAAACTTAGTTGAAGAATGTGATCAAACCTTCACAATAATCTAGGAGTACCTCATGAACCTCCCAATTTGGTACCTCCTAAACCTGGGAAGCCATTATATCTATACATGACAATATTACTAAAATACATGGGTTGTATGCTCGGCTAAAAAGACAAAGAAGGAAAAGAACAGGTTATATGTTACTTAAGTAAGAAATTTACTGAAGGGGAATAGAAATATTTAGAAATTGAAAAAACCTATTGTGCTTTAGTTTGGGTAATGCATCGGCTCAAACAATACACACTCTATTACTAGGTTGAATTGATAACTCAATACGATCCCCTAAAGTACTTAGTTGACAAACCGGCTTTAATTAGTAGAATCTTAAAGAGGCAAATGTTAATATCAGAGTTTGATAGGAATTCAGTCAAGGAGTAAGCTCTAATAGATCAATTAGCAAAGAATCCCTCTTATAATACTCCCCAAGAGGTACAAGTCAATTTCCCCGATGAAGATATCTTAGTAGTTGAAGGAAATCCAGATGAGGGAGAAGATGATGAACCACTGACATGAAAGATGTTCTTTAATAAGGCAGCTAAAGTATTCGAGTGTGAAATTGGGGCAATATTAATATCCCCTAAAGGTCCACAGTACCCTGTGGCTATAAGGCTCATTTTCCTATAAACCAATAATATCGTTGAATATGAAGCATGCATCATAGGACTTAAAATGGCTCGAAATAAGGATATTTAAGAATTAGAAGTGTATGGAGACTCTTCACTTATCGTCAGTTAAGCTTAAGGAGAATATAGGATGAAAGATCCTAAATTAGTACCTTATCACCGGCACTTGACTGAATTGATGGAGAAATTCAAAAAGATCACTTTCAATCACGTACCGAGGACTCAGAATCAATTTGCCGATGCATTAGCCACCTTAGCATCTATGATCCAACTATCCAGTAAAGTTGAGATTCAGCCCCTCATTATTGAAATTGAAGACAAGCCTAACTTTTGTTTGGCAATTGAGGTTACAAATGGTGCAAAGCCATAGTACCAAGATATTAAAATGTTCCTACAACAAGGCACATACCTTGAAGAGGCTAAGAAAAAGGATAGAAGGACAATCAGGAGATTGGCTACCTAATTCCTAGTAAACGAGTCCACTTTGTACCAATGGTCTTTTGATGGTACACTTTTAAGGTGTGTGGACAACAAGGAGGTCGAGATGTTGATGAAAGAAGTATACGAAAGAGTATGTGACCCTTACATGAACGATTACATGCTGGCTAAGAAAATTACGAGGTTAGGGTATTACTGGTCAACAATGGAAAGCAATTGCATCAAACATATCAAGCATTGTCACTTATGCCAAGCTTATGCAAATAAGGTAAATGCCCCGCCTCAAGAATTACATGCACTCTCGGCACCTTGGCCTTTTCCAATGTAGGCTATAGACATCATTGGCTTAATTACTCTAGAAGCATCCAATGGGCATTGCTTTATACTGGTTGCCATTGATTATTTCAACAAGTGGGTTGAGGCCTCATCATACTCAAGCATTACTAAAGGGGTAGTATCTTGGCTCAATACGAAACTCCAGAAACAAGCATCACCAACAATGGCACTAATATCAACAATAAGCTTGTGTTAGCATTACGCCGGCAGTTCAAGATCATTCATAGAAACTCCACTCCTTATCAACCTTAAATGAATAGAGCAATTGAAGCAACCAATAAAAACCTCAAAAGAATAATCGAGAAAATGGTTGTTACATATAAGGACTGGCATGAGATGTTGCCATTTGCACTTATGGCCTATCAAACTTCCATCAGAGCATCAATTGGGGCAACACCTTACTCTTTGGTATACGGAATTGAAGTAATATTACCAGTAGAGGTTGAGATCTCATCTCTTAGAGTATTTTCAGAGACCTAGTTAGACGAAGTCGATTGGGTAAAGAAACACATCAAATAGTTAAATCTGATTGATGAAAGAAGATCGACAGCCCTATATCATAATCAATGTTGCCAACAAAGAATGGCTCGAGCTTTCAACAAAAGAGTATAACCTTAGAGTTTTAAAGAAGGTAATATGGAGTTGAGAAAGGCTCACCCCAATACACAAAACTCCAAAGGAAAATTTACTCCCAATTATGGAGGCCCTTATGTCATGAAGTAAGTATTATCAAGAGGGGCTTTAATTTTTCTCAATGGAAATTTTTACTTCGAACATGAGAATACCAGTCATTTTGAATGTTATTGTGATCTATTTTTCATTCTCTACATGCAAAGTTGGTATCCTTAGCAGTTGTCAACATTAAAATCATCACCCTCTCTATTAAAAGGTCCAACTCCCTTACTTCATTTAATTAAACCCATACGCTGAAAACACGAGAGAAGTTAAGTGAGATATAAAACAATGGTAATTAACAAAACTCTTTAAAATACTTTACTATGGATTGATCCCCCTCGACGCAGAGTTTTATTATCTATTTTTTGAGGAAAGGCAAAGCCTAGATAGGCAATCACCTCACGACAAATATTTATTAGTTAGGAATAAGGATTTTAGTTCATAAAAGTTTAGGAAAGACAACTAGTCGATGAATAAAAACAGTGGGTGGCATTCTGTATCGGGATAATTTTTGTAAAGAGCAACCAAAATCTCAAAGGCTTTGTATCAACATCGATTAGGTGGACAACAAGGGATCAAAGAATGAGTTAGTCAGTTTTGATGGGACTTTCAAGAAATGGTTTGATGATTTGGGTACTATCAGCAAGATCGGGTGAGTACTTCCATACAATGTTAGCACATTGGTTTTTGAACATTGCATTTGCATTTAGACTATATGACTAATATTTTACGATTCTTTCCCCTAACAATCTTTTGAGCCAATTCATGAGGCGCTCACCTTTTACACTATCTTTCAGTGCTTAACTAGCCCTTAAAGGCACTATCTTGACTCAGTTTGATTTCTCGTAGTGAATCCATAGGACACTACTTTTCACCAATTTCTCTTAGCGAGCCCACAAGGCGCTTTCCTTCACCAATATTCTTTTAGCAAGCCCATAGGGCGCTTCTTCTAAGTCCAATTGAGGGTTGCTAGTCCTCGAAAGATGCTTGCACCTAAGTTAATGAGCCCAAAAGAGCACAACTAAGTTTTCCAAATCGATTCCAATTTAGGGTTACTAGTTCCCGAAAGACACTCCCACTTAAGTTAATAAGCTTAAAAGAGCATGACTAGGTTTTCTAAATCGATTCCAACTTCCTCGAGATATGCTCCCACTTAGGTTAATGAGCTCAAAAGAGCACGATCAGTTTTTGCAAATCAATTCCAACTTAAGGTTGTTAGTTCTCTAAAGATACTCCCGCCTAAGTTAGTCAGCTCATAGGAGCACAACCAAGTTGTCAAAATCTCTTTAGGGTCTTAGCCAGGTCTAGGAGTACTTAGCCTGTTTCTTCTTGATTAGTCAACCCATAAGAGCATGACCAAGTGTTCAACATCGCTTTAGGGTCTTAGCCAACTCAAAGAGCACTTACCTATTTTCCTTGTTTCATAACTCATAAGGGTATGACCAGACTTCAATTCCTCTTTCATTCTCTCAGCTAGCCTTTAGGGCGCCTCCTCTCTCTTTTCATTATTCACCAAAATCCTTAATGGACTGAACCTAGGGTAGTTAGCTAAGACATTCCTTAGGACATATTCTACTCTTAGGGCAAAAATAGTATCTCTTTTATCTTTGTGGTAAAGTTTTACTTAAGTTTCACCATAAAGAGGAGTAACTGTAGACACCCCATTTTTTTCTACCCCTACCCTTCACTTTTTTTTCAAAATTTTCTAAAATAAGGTAAAGGGTCCTATATTAGGGAAAAAAAAAACACGAAAAAAAAAATGGAATTTAGGGAAATACAAAAAATAGAAAATTTAAGAAAAGCTAAAAAAATAAGAAATACAAAAAAAAAAACAAAATTACAAAAACAAAACTGAAAAGTCACAAAAGATTAGAAGATTTAGGAAGTCTAGAAATTTTTTAAATAATTTAATAGAGAGGAATTTTTTTAGTTTAGATAAAAATAAAGTGTTATTATTAGGCCTAGGCTTAGACTTAAATCTAGTATAAGCCGATCTATTCCATATGTGCAATTTAGACAAAGTACAGGCCAACGGTTTAACGAATAAGTACTTGAGTCTAGCATTGGAGTTAACATAGAGGTATGGGGTTTGAATCTCATTAGGTACAAAGTGCCTTTTTCTTTTGAAAGGAAAAGTATATATAATAATAATAATAAGATCTTAAGGTGCAATTAAGATAGGACTATTATACCACTTAGCTAATGGGTTATAATTTTAGTATTTAGTTATAATATATATATAATATTTGGTGTAGACCAGAGACTAGAGACTAGTCCGCAATTCACGAAATAGGGAACAAAGCCTTGATTAAAAAGCATTGG
>JAMXBB010000008.1:85174259-85319973 GCA_024138015.1 Lumnitzera littorea | reverse complement strand
CCCTACCCCCCCTTTCCTTCTTCTTCCCCAAGTTTTTTGCCTAGATTTTTAGGTCTTGGTCTTTTTTTTTTCCTCAATGCGGTGTCACCATTTCAAGGGTTATTTTAATGCAATTTTCACACGATTCCATGCAACTTGCTAAAATCACATACTAAGCTTGGTCTAGTTTTGAATTCACTCCAAAACTAGTCCGAATTTAGTTAAAAACACATTTAAAATCAAAGTCAAAAATTAGAAAAAGTTGGTTTTTTTGGGTCAAAATTCATTAACACATTTAATCCAATTTTTGAACTTTCTTAGCTTATTCGATGTTAGTTTAGTATAAATAGGAGTCCTTTAATTCATTTCAAAGCACATAGAAGATCAAAAATCATCTATCTCTCTTCATCTTTGATCCACTATCTCTCCCTCTCTCTGTCTCTCTAGGCTTTGTTGTCCAAAACCACCACCATGACTAACTTCATGGTGGTCTAAAACCCAAACCCCAAGTCTCTCACAAGCCATAACCATCACCACTCGAATCCATAATCTACCATTGCCAGCCACCGTACGTGAAAACCACCCAAAAGTCACAACGTTTTTTCTACCCCTCCCCCAATTCACTATTATGAAATCCACAAAAACCACCTTTTCCACTTCATTCAGTGGCTAAATTGAACAAGAACACACCTCGTCAATTGCTACTGTTGGAGAAGACCCAAAGTCGACCTGGTCTACTATTTTTTTTTTAAGTTATTATTTATTTTATTTTATTTCTCATGTGTTTGTAAATTGTAAAAAGAAAAGAAAAATAAAAAAAAAAGAGAGAAAGGAAAAAAAGAGAAAAGAAGAAAAAGAAAAAAAAAAGAAAAAAGAAGGCACACATTAGTCTATTTTCTATAACAACTAAGACTTAGAACTGTAAAATAAAAATAAAAAATAATAATAACAAATAGATTAATAAATTGGGTTTTATCACCTAGAAAATAGTCTTTTTTCAATAAGGACAAAACAAAATTGACCTTTTTCAAAATTAGAGCCTTTTTTTATTTTAAATAAAACCAACTTTAGAACCCTTTAGTGTTTTCTTAAATAAACTTGAATCAATTTAAAATGTAAATCAACTAGTTTTCAAAAGTTAAAATCAATTCACCTACCTAAAACTTTGTCAAAAGAATTACGTATATCTGATCCCAAATAGCGAGTATGTAAGTTCTAATGGGGCAACAATAAAAAAATGAAAAAAACATATTTTTCCATTTTTAGTTTAAATAAATTATTCAATTCATTAACCAATAATTGAGTTTTGCTTTATAGCGTAGTTTTTTCGAATGGTGATTTTTAAGATTAATGCTAAAATTGAAAAGTCAATGGTCTCCATAAAGGTTTAAAAATCCTAACCCTCGAACAAGTTTTTTCTAGTTTTAAAAATCGTTTTAAAAAAATTGGTTTTATCGAAAGACCAATAGCTAAGTTATAACCAATCCATCCAATTGGTTATAACTTAACTCTTTTTCCCGACTCCAATCAAGTGGTGACTCCAAAATGTTTTCAAAGTTAAAGAATTGATTTTTTTTAAACCCTAGTCAAGGGTCAATATTAAGCAGGTAAATGTTTAATATTGATCGGTTTAAAGAAAACTAATTTTAAAAATCGGGAGAAAAACTAAGCTCGACAATAATCAAACAAAAAGAATATTCGGTTATAAAAGGTACAGTATGGATGTTAGAAAATAAGGCAAATGTCAATTGTACATTCTATGGTCCCAATGATGTTGCTTACCAAATAGAGCAAGTTCAAAATAAATCAGGTTGGGTTCAGCAACTCGAATGTTCTAAATTGAGGAAGAGCTAGTTTAGGAGATAGTCCATTATCAGGTCAACCTCAACTGGTCGGTTCGAGATCAAAGTTAGCTTGACCTCAGCAATGTAGTAAGTCAATAGTATGAGGGTTTGGTACTTGACCTTGGACTAATGTATTATGTAGGGGTCAACTTGGTAACAGATTGATTACCTCAGCAGTCTCTTGGATGAGGTAAAAAGCAAAGTAACTCAGTAAGTCAAACTGGAGAATGCATTTCTTATTTGAGTTTAACTCCTTTTAGACAGCTCAGTGAACCATATGAGTGAGTCTCGAGCTTGGGAGCACGTAATTGGTCTGTAATCCCTATCATGATGCTACGGGATTATTCGTGTGAATCGGATTTTTTCCTAGCATAAGTTCTACGGGATTATCTAAGAATGTGGGTCTGCTAGGTATTAACTAGTGCAAGCTTTCAATGCCTTCACCATGGTTTCTCTACACTTTTAATATATTAGAATAATCCTTGGTTAGGATACTTGAGCATCTAAGAATATGTTACCTTGAGTCACTCGACTATATCCAAGCTTATTATCTTCAGATTTTTTATTTGGACATAAACTTGTAGATTGCTAAGCTACACTTTAGCATTCAATAACCAAGCTTAAGGGCTATAATCCTATGATTTGCCTCGGGCTTCTTTCCCTGCGGAGTTTTCATGATGCCTAAGTATTTCAATTTCATTATTTGTAAGTAACTAAGCATTCCCGAGCTGAGCTTGGGGACCCAGCTCCTGAGGATGTCTCGAGCTTTATTGCCTTAGAATTTCCTCAACGTCTAGAATTTAGCCTCATTAGTTTTAAGTTGCCAGGCATTCCTAAGCTGGGCTTGGAGAACCAGCTCCTAAGGATCATCCTAGCCTTTATTGCCTCAAAATTTCCTTAGCACCTACAATATAGCATCATTAGTTTTAAGTTTCTAAGTGTTACTAAGCCGGGACCCAACTCTTGAGAATCATCTTAGGCTTTATTGCCTTAGAATTTTCTCAACACCTAAAGTGTTCTAAATCATTCAAGCAATTCAAATTTTTCCCATGGGATTATCTGAGCAATCAAATTTTTCCCATGAGGTTATCCAAGCAATTTAGATTTTTTTCTACAAGATTATCCGTTTAGGTCGGATCTTTCATGAACATGACTATCACAGAATTATCCGAGCAATTTGAATTTCTCTCCATACAAGTTGGACTTTTATCCAAGAAATTCGGACTTGTAACCATGCAAGTCGGATTTTTATTGAAGCAATTCAAATTTTCATTTGAGGAAGTACTTCTAGTGCCTCTTACCCCCACCCCCAATTCTCACTGTCAAAGATTTGGTAATGAGAGTTAATCGTGAGTAGGCTTCCAATGTTGTTACTAAAATGATGCACCAGTCGTTGTTTGGTCAACGGGGCTCGTGTATATTAGTCGAAAGTGGCTCCGCATGTCTTGGTCAAAAGCATGGAGTTTGTCCTTGCTTGGCCACGCTATGAGTTAGAGCATGAAACTGGACTCCTTCTAGGCTTCACAAGGCCCATCCCGTTCTGTTATAAAGCTCAGGCTTTTCCATTTAGAGTGTGAACTTACACAAATGTGTAGGTCAGGTTGGTAGAAGAACACCCTAGAAGAGTCAATACATGAAGAAGAACATCCATAAAGCTCGGGTCTTCTATTTTGTAATGCGGCATGGAGCTCAACGGCCTTCATCTGAAGCTCTTATTGTAAACCGTGTGGAAGCTCGGCATTTTCCTATCAAAGTTGTAGCTTATGATTATTGAATGCATGGAAACTCGAGGTCGAATCTCAAAGTTTGTGCTCCGACTTTAGTCTATGCTAAACTCCGCATTTTTCTGCTGATATAGATTAACACTACTATTGTAAGTGTTTCTATTGCAAGGGAAAGCCCGAGTGGCTACTACAAGAAAGAGCTTGGACATGACATACCCGTGTAGCTTGGTACCACAAATCTGAAGCTAAGATTTTAGCTCGACTGTCAACGCATAGCTAAAATTTAAAAAGGGAATAGGCTGTGAAGATGAAGAAAAGATTACACAACAGAGAACAAAGATAACAGTCTAATGGTTATTGCAACAAGCACTCAAAAGATTATTCTTGAGCAAAAATTTGTATTTTTCATTGTTTACAAGTTCTTCATGCAAAATACTTTAGGGAGTTATACTTATTTTCTTACCAAAACCTATTCAAATCAATTTGTGTCATAATCAAAAGGGAGTAGACTATAGCAATTCTATTATAGTTAGAGACAAGCGGAGGTAGAGCTATATTGATTGTAGTCAAGAAGATTATACCAATACTCCTCTTTTAATTATTTAAATTGGTGAAAAGACCTAGGTAAAAAACTAGATCCCAGCGAGTGGAGCTAAAAAAGAGGAGTGACTCATAAGGAGAAAAGTCTATAAATCCTCTGCCTAATCTTCTCAAATTCACTCTCTCTTTTATATATTTGTTTAATTAGCTGTTTGTGCATAATTGTCATAACTCTAAGCAATTCATAGAAGTAATAAAAAAGGTTTCTTTATTTTCAAAAATTTTAAATTTTGTTAAGCAATCAATTCACCCTACTCTTGATTGCTTATGAGGGACCAACACCTTCTATACATTAGTTAACAATTTTCTACCATTTATTGGATAATTAATTAAGGACACTAATCAATGTTGCTTCTAAAGGTAGGTTAATGCACAAGGATGTGGAGCAAGCATTTGGAATCTTTAAATGAATGGCCTTGAACTCCTTTGGTTAGCGCAATAATAAGGCCGAGCCTAAACAAGTGGCTACTACGTATGAATCGATTACAATTACTAATTTTGACGTATAGGATACAACACTTATAACTCAATTGAGTAAGATGTACCCTATGTTTTGGTTCAATTGAGGATACTGGATTCTATATGGTTCCATAAACTTTTCAAACTATGCAATGAGGAATTTCTATACTCTCTATGTAAGGTCAAGTATAAAACAAGTGAATTTTGTAAACAAGGTTTATGGAGATGGGAACAAGAATCCTTATTCAAACACCTATGATCTAAGATAGAGGAATCACCTAAATTTAGCTTGACCAAATAGGGACGGTTCTAAAGCACCATCGTCAAGATTTTCATAACGAAATGTTCTACAAAAAGAGAAGGAGAAAGATGAGTTGTAAATAAGTTGTTGAGGACTTTAGTTCAAGATGTTACCAATCAAAAAGCAATCATTTAAGATTCGTAGAGCAATTATCTTAACCCTCCCGATCTTTTAATACCATAATGAGAAGCTTTGCAAATTAAGCTAGTTTATCAATTGTTAAAGGAAAAGAAGTTAACACAGTTAAGAATGAAGAGAAGAAAGATCTTAAGATAAATCATCTAAATGAAGTATTCGAGAAGCGTAAGTTTGAAAAGAATGAGATTATAGCTATCGAGTACATGATTGAGATTACAACCCGAGATAATCCGAGCGATATTGCAGTAAAGAAGCTAATTGAGGAGGAATTGATGAAGAGAGAAACTTAAATGTGTCTATGAAGTTATGGAAGAAATCAAAGGAATGAGTAAAATCAAATAAGAAGACAATCGATATGAGTTGTAGGAGAAAAATCTTCAAATGAGTACATATGACAAATTTATGTTAGTAGACAATTAAGTTACAATGAGGATGAGTGGATATCACACATGACATTGAGGATGATGATAAGGTGAAAGATGAAATGGAGAAAATTGAAATGATAACTAAGTGTGGATCAATTGGAACGATTGATAGCAAGTTAAATATGATCAGGAGATGATGGTTCTAGAGGATGGTTTAGCTGTTGTTTCAATCAATATGTCTAAAGTAAGTACATAAGCATACTGTTCAAACATATTTCAACCTATAAAAGATTTAGACTTGAGATTAGGACACATTTCTCTAAGGATGGATAACCTAAGAAAGTTCACTATTCCATACACCACTGTTGTTTAGTTTATCCCAGATGCTTATTCCAATCTAAGTGTAGCATTAAACCTCATGTTATTTGAAATCATGGAGGAATTGAAATTAGGGTATGTAAAAGGATATGGAAGTGACACTTAGGTTAGCAGATCAATCTACAAAGACTTCCTATAAAATTTGTAAGGATGTGATAGTTTAAATTAGTCGATATAGATTCCTGGTAATTTGTAAGGATGAATATAGAGGATAATCATCTATTTTTAGCTACAAATCGAGCTCTCATTGATGTAAAGGACAAAAAGTAATGTTGACTTAAAGTTTACACTAAAGTGGCCAATGCATTAGTCTACACACTTAGGGAGTCTAGTTCTTTATCTCTCTCTTCTTTTATTTATTTTTGTTGAGTTGAACAATGAGGACATTATTTATCATAGAAGTTAGGGGTGAAGTTTGTTTATTTTTTAGATAAGGTTGTTTTTGTTGGTAGGGTTGATCTAGTTGATGGTAGTTACATCTCCAATAGTGCCGAAATAAGTTATCCACCTATTATTATCTGTCAATTGCATCTATTTGCATCTTTGATCTACATTTGTATAGTTAATTGTTGTATTGATCCATAACTTTGTTAACATTTACTTCATAGGCACTAAAGATTTTTAAAAACTTTTGAATTTTAGTTGCAATTCTTTCTAAAAATAGCACTTTAGACCAAAATTTTCAACTCAAGTTCTATTATCTTGATTATGAGTTGCAGTTTTATCACCTTTTTAGAGTTAAATCATGAAATCATTACTTTTTCTTATTGCATTTTATTTAAGTTGAGATTTAATGACTTGAGATAAAGGTAGTGTCATCGATGAAGGACTAGATACTTGCATTTTAAGTTGACTAACATGTACACATGTTTTTTAAAGTTTTAGGAGCCTAATATGATTATATAAATCTTGCAAAGTTTAGCTTTCCTTGAATAATTTCGTGGATAGGAAAAGAAAATAAAGTTGGGGCAAAATACTCCCAAACCAAAAAGAGAGAAAAATGACAAAATAAATAAAGAGCTCCTGCAATTCAAATGAGTAGGAAAAGTGAAGGAATAAAAACTTCTTCTAAAGAAAAATAAGATGCATGAACATAAAAGAGAAAAATGAGTAATGAAGATCTTTTATGAATCAAACAAAGGATGCATGAATGATTCAAATCAAAAAGAAAAGAAAATTGAAATAGAGAAAAACTAAGAAAAACAAAGGGAGAGCTTATAGTTTTATATCCACTACCTGATTGTATTGCGTTTGTAAGATAAATTAGAAGTGTATATATACATGTTTAATATACAAAGTTTGAGACTCTATTCTTTAATTAGTTGATGTTATACTTGATCTTAAATAAGAAATCTTGATTTAAACAAAATGACAACTCTATTGGTCAATTGATGAATGGTTTTAGTCTATTATTAGTGATTTGTATACATATTAGTTTGTTGAATACTAAAAATGCATGAAGAATTGCTTTATCTTGAACTTGACAAATAGAAATGCAACTACAAAGGCCAATTGCTAAATTAAGCTTCATGCACTTGATGTAATGTTGAAATTGATATTGACACTAGTTTCAATGTGTTTGCAATTCTCATGAGTTCCCCACCACCACCCACCCCCCGAACTCATATGTTAGACTTGTTTGAGGACAAGTAAAGTACTTAAATTGAAAATATTCAACACGAGTAAACTTACATACCTATTCCCACTTAAATAACACATATTCATGCATTTTATAGTATTAGTGTGATTTTTTTATTGGAATTATATGAAATGAACATTTATGGATACAATGAATAAAATGTGAGAAAATGATTAAAACTGAAACTTAAATAGCTTGTATGTGCTTACAAGATTTTCATCTCAATTATAGGCGATTCTTATTTATGAATTTCATATTATAATTTTCTTATTTTATCTTCAATAGCTTGATTCCCTTTTTTCTTTTTTATTGTATGATAGGCCCACTATAATTTTCCACTTATAATTTGTTTGGGCTATGAACAAAAGAGAGATCCTAAACCCAGAAAACACAAACCTATATAAATAAAAGAGAGATCCTGAATCGAGAAAACACACACATACGAGTACAAGGACTGATCACACAAGCACAAAGAAATTAAAGAGAGAGAGAGTAGCTATTTCGATAGCACTAAACATCCAATGTTCTAACACACCATAGGAACTTTTAAGGGTTCACGATCGTCAAATTACGTCGCTTTTCACATTAGGTTGTCGGATTTAAAGACTATGGAAGATTTTTCCTCTAGGCACCTTTTATTCCTTCGAGCTTATAAACGTATTATGTAATTTGATCCAACTTGACGTTAACTCTTAAGATGTTGTATTTAATGTTATTGTAGATATGTGATGATGAATTTGATGAATCATTACTTTATTGGTTGATTTGATGATTATTTATACTGTTCATTGTCCGTGTCATTAGTGTTTGTGAGTACTTGTCGTTTGTGTAGCTTGAGATTGAAACATTTGAGAGATATTTGATGCTTTGAATAAGTTGGGTTTTAAAAAAAGAAAACGTTGTAAGGATATACAGATTTAAAAAAAAAAAAAGAAAAAAAAACTCATGAAATCGCACCCTCAATGCAATTGCAAGTGTAGTTAAAGTCACTCGACCTGGCTTGATCCAAAATTTTAACTGATTTGTTTTAGGGAAAGCATGCTATTTAGCCAACAATTATAGATAAATTGCCTTAATAGCATCATTTATACTATAGTTAGAGCTCTATTGCTTCCAGGATAAGGCACGTTTGAATAAAGTTAAATCTCATGTGATCAATTCACTATCATATCGACGCCTTACATTGGTTCGAAAGAAAATATACTTATAACGTGATCTTTAGCATCCATCGACCCCGACACCTTCACTACATTGTACGGGCATTTAGTTTAGCGTGTAATTAATCCTGCAATTTTAGCTCCATTCATTTCCAGCTTCTTTAGCTTAGGGAAAACTACTACAATTTTTGGTACTTAGTACAAGCTTCCTTGAGACTGACCTTATTTCTACCATTGTATTACTCTGATAGGATTAGTAAACATGTCGGTTCACTTCTCAAATCTTCACTTTTTTCTAATTAGAAGCATAGGCGTGTGACAACTTTAATAGTGACAAATCACGAGCTTTCAATATTATGAGAAACGAACACTCCAATCACTCCTCGCCCCCGTGTATGGGAATTTTTTACGACGAAATAAATGAATCACCACCGAGACAAGCACATACATTATATTAATGAAATGCCTGTAAATACAAGTCAACAAATAAGGCGAGGGACCAAAAAGGAATGGGAAAGTAATAACTAAGCAAGAAGGGAAAAAAAAAAAAAATTTCCAGCGCTGGTTCGACGAGTCCAATTACCATGAACCGGACCCAATCTAACTACTGAATCCAAGGACCTGGCACACAATCGGCCCTAAACTGGTCGGTCAGAGTGCCATTTTGGAGCCCTGCGACCAGATCGGGTTGAGTCATTGCCCTTCGTCCATTCTAGCTTCACGAATACACTACTGGCCGGGGCCCTTAATCGTGCTTTCTTCCTCGGCCAACTTCGGTTCTGCTCTTGAGCTCTCTCTCCGCATAACATGATATCGAATAATCAGTGGGTTCACAAATTAGTACATACTTGATACATATTTCAGTTTTCTCAAACTTGATATACCATCATATAAGAAATACACCAATATAGTTATCAGCACCCATCGCAATTAATGGACATCTACAACAGTCCACTGCTCGATATTACAATACAAAAATGTGGAAAAAAAAAGAAAAAAGAAAAGAAAGAAGGAAGAACGCCAAAGACAAAATACAACTACAAAGAGTTATGTGACTGAAAAATTTGGGACTAATCTCCCAGTCAATAGATTTCTAAAGACGTACCTCCTAAGCAACACTCGAAGATACAGATACCTGTGGCTATGGACAAGGATACCGGCTGATTCAAACTTCTCCTGGAAAGAAACTATTCCAAAAGAATCCAGTATATAGTAGAGAGCCGAGACTGGCAGACAATTGCAATAGCTGCTCAAGGAAGGAGACTCAAAACTTTGCACGAGAAAGTACATGCTCGTAATAGTAAATACCAAAAGTGCTCCACTGGAAAAACTGCACAGAAGAACCTTCCTCTCAAGATTGGCTGACATAGAGGACTGGAACAAGCCCAGCCATTTTCCCATCCCTTCCTGGACGCTTTTTCTTGACCTGCAACAGGAGAAACATCCAGCGTGAGTTCTTATGCTCATATCCCAATTTGGATGGTTATCCTTTCTAGGTAAGATCAATTACAACCATGGTTATCAAAATCCCGATTCAACTCTTACAACTCTACAATTTTATGAACCGCTTACTAGTTAAAACCCATATAAAATCTTTTTTGAGCAAAATCCGATAGAATCCAGATTAAAATCTTTAAAATCAGTAGAATCCCAATTCTACTTCTGATTTTACCAATTCTACATAATTGGATAGAAATATATAATACTTTAGCCCGATGGGCTTTTAAACTAGCCTATTAGTTTTACGACTTAATAAGTCCATCATTCTTAACCCCTTATTTATATTTTAACTTAGAAAATCACGCTTTCAGTTTTCCTTTCTTCTTTCATTTCAACACCACAACCATGACTTAATGATACTGATTTTTTTTAAGATGAAATACAAATTGGTACTTTAAAAGACTTAGAAGATGTGGATATAATTGACAATATTACTAATAAAGACGTCAGTGATAATGATGATCATGATGAGAATGATAATGACAATGATGGTGATGAGAAAGATAATAGTTTTGATAATGATTTATATTAGTTTTGTATTTCTATTAATATTTTATGGATGATTATCATTTAAGCTTAGTTATATGTATTAAACTCGTATTAAAATTTTTTATGGATTTCTTTATTTCTACTATGCATTTTAAGTTTTCTATTAATTATTACATGTACATTTACTATTTATAAAAAGCAAATTTATATAGATTGTAGAATCTTATTCGATTCTGTAATACAATTCTATTGAACTACTGGCGATTCTACTTAGAATCTCGATTTTAACAACCATGATTACAACTAAATAAAAAATCCAAAGCAAATCCATGCAGGCTAAAATGAAAGTACCAATAAAATTATCACTCTAATTTAGAGTTACTATTAAAGCTACGAGAAACCACAGCTTCACTTCAAAAACTATCCATATACTTACATAAAACCAGCCATCCACTTCATATTCTATTTCAACCTCTTCACCAGCTGTCAAATTTAACTGCAAGGAAAAAGAAGGGTCATACACGTCATAAGGCTTTTGTAAAAGGATATAAATCTTACAAAAGCAGGTAAACCGAAAAAGAACACTGCTGATCAAGGTGTGTGATGCTTTATTGTGCATCACAAACTTCTTTCAACTTCCCCATGAAAGAGAAGCATCGCAAATGGATCATAAAAGGAAAGCAAGTTCTTAAGTAATTTACCTCGTCATCCCCTCCTGCAGTGAAGTCATATAATGCCGTCCCAAGTTGAGGGTTTCCAGAGGATTTTTCTTCATCGCGGGATCCAAAACTCTGGGATCCTTGACCAGCCAAGGAATTTTCAAATGACTCATAGTGCTGCATTACAGCTGATTCATATGATGGAGGCTCTTCCCTTATCTAGAAAAGCCCAATAGTCAGATGTCTCGATACAACTTTTTCAGATAGGAGTAATGAAAATGTCTTCTGAAGAATTACCGGTGATCCAAGTCCCTCATACGTATTTCCATAACGGCTTGCTTTGGACTTTTCCTGTTCACACAGAACGATATGTCAGTTACCTCTATCTGTTAGCTATTCATGGTTACAACTCTCATTTATCTTTCTCAAAAATTTGCATGAGAAATGATATACCGATAAAATAAGAATTCGACAATCAAAATTCCATAGAATATTCAAGGGAAAACTATTTCACAGCACTTTACACGTAGACAGCATTAATTTGAATCTTTTACAAAGAAAACTTCTCTTTTCTTTTTTTTTTTCCTTCTGGAGGAAGGTGGCCGGGGTGGGTTGTGGTGGCAGACAAGGGGCACAATCTTAGTATGACTGGTTACCGGTGGACATATAAACTACCCTATAAGACCTGTATACTAGATTAGTATAGCTTATGCTATATAAATAACCCCAGGAAGTATCCTTAGTGGGATTTTACACCTAGGACCTTGTGCAAGTTATCATGAGTTAGGGCTTGAGCATTAGGCCAACCCCTCGAGGGTTATACCCAATCAAACTTACTAGGTTCATCAAGAATCACCACGAAACCAATAGAAGATGTAATAATATATTTTTGTCCTAATCATATATTTTAGTGTTGTCCAACTAAACTAGATATTACTCCTGCTGCTTGTCTAACCAGCGTTTATAGTAAAACTGCAACATGATAAGTTTTCATTAAGCTTACCAGGGAAAAAAACAGACCGCTGACTACTGAGAGCCAGTACTTAGAACTCTAGATTTACATACCTGAACGTTGGACTGCTCAGTGCATGGTGAAGAAAAATATTTGATATTATGACCAGCAAAGAAAGTTAAATGCTAGAGTTGCACGGGGTTTAGCAAATATTTTGTTAAAAGTAATCAACCACACAATCATAAGAGCTTAAAACTTGTGACAAAATGGAAAGTACCAAGAAACATCTTCCAAGATACATAGGGTCAGTGGTCACCATGAGACAAATAAAATAAAGACCTCCCCATTCTCATGTTCAGTCAAGCAATCAAAAAATAAACACAAGCATAAGCAAATTACCAGAAAATTATACGTGCTAACTTTGGTTATGACCAGATAGCATACAGGGATAGAAAAGAACCAGAAAGAACATTATCAAATGTTTTAACTTTCCCATTTTTCAACCAAGTTTCAATATTCAGCCTACAGCCCTCTGGACTGAACAAGGAATATCACCAGCTTGTAGCAAATCAAACAAATGCAATATCGAGGTTAGAAGACTTGGATCCATGCAATACTCTTACAACTTGTGAAGAACCATAGGATGGTTTGGAACTGAAAAGCGAAGGATAGTTCATTCCACCAAAGTGTGATGATATGGATGTTTCAACAGATCCTGTTGACTCTGGAGAAGATGTTCCCGACGATCTAGCATCATCTTCCTGGAAAGTAGAAAGAAATATAAGTTCCCGTTCACTTATTCCCAGGCCTCTTAATGCTAAGAGGTTACCAAAAAAATTTTCTCTCACATCTAGTTCATTAGTTTCCAGAAGCGTCTTTGCCCACATGTCATCATAACTGACTGAACGTCTAGAGACTATGTTTTCCTCCTCTACATCAGGAGCATCGGTCCCAGCACCAGCTAAGAATTCATTTACCTGATGTAAGTAAAAGATGAGGCAGATAAGTCAAATAACGAAGCATAAAATAGACTGGAATTGAAACACCAGGACATGTATCAAGTATGTGTGGCATGAGATCCTTGGGAAAATAGTTTTTTTGAAGGAAAATGATGAAAAAGTGATTGCTATGGCTACTCAATGTCTCAAGGCACAAAAACAAAACATTACAATCGTTCCTGCAATCAGAACCTGCATATAGTATCTCCAACCAACATTTCATTACATGCCATCATAAAAATCAAGTGCAGAAGGCACCATTTTCCACCTATTTTTACATTCTACAACCCCCAAAATAGTTAGTTCAATATCATAAACTTCATACCCTGTCCATTGCTGGTGCATTTTTACCCCATAAGCCATCATCACCAAGGTTTGCAGCCCAAGCATTTACAAGGTCGTCATCAAGTGTGTCATGTTCAGCAGGTGCTGCTTTGGATTCATATATCAGGTCTGAAATTCCAGTAGCAACAGCTGGATCGCTCAAACCAGTTGATGCATTTATATTATGCCGAGTACGATAGACATCAATGAGTTTGGCACTGCCATGTATTATAGGAGAAAAAGGGATATGACCACAAAAGGGAACAACTAAATAAAGACAGTAAATATAAACAAAAGAAAATTAGTAAAATAATAGTAAACAAAGGTAAGATTGAACAAAACTTAGAGGCGATGCAAAAAAAAGTCAAAATGGCATATGAAAGAGTAAGCTCATTAAGCTTTCCATCCAAGTGATAACTGATAATTCATATAGATTTATTTGGGGCATAATAATTAATTTCCAAATTCTATTTTCTGAAAATTTTAGCTTTGCAGTTAGATGCATCAAAGAGCAACCACTAAGATAATGGTTAAAAAATGTTAGAAATCATGATGTAAAACTATGGGAGTCGGCATAATTTTGTACCTTATTGGGCCAAGAGGAAGATATTTTGCTCTTGGGACATAACAGAACAGTGAAACAAGATCCAACAGCCTTTCATGGGTTTCATACAGCTTCTTAAGTTCTTCCTCTGTCCATTCCTTTTTAGTATTGTCATGATGGCGAATATCCCTAGATAATCACACGGACATTGCTAAATATGGATAAAGGAAGGGATGAAGGTTATCAGAAAGATAATAATGGCTCTTACTTGATCAGGTTGTCCTGAGCCATATACATTTCATCAAGAACCTTTAGCATTGGACTGATTAGAACTCCTAGTCCAGTACCACTAGCCCCCTGATCTTCACCATTGCTTAGTGTATCTGAGATTTGAGATTGCACACCTCCCTGAGCTAAAGCATGCAATAATTCGTATATCTGTAGCCTAAATGGTTCGCCTGATCTGATTGCCATGGTTGTCAGAGCTTGTACAGCAACAATCCGAATCTGAAATACCAGCAGGAAGATGTGATGAATGGGAGAAAAAGTAGACAGGTGAGAAGCAAGAGAGATTCCATCAAGCCAAAAATCTGGTTACTTCCAAGATTATTGGATAGAAGAGATAAGTTTGGCACAATATATTCAGTGTGATACTTTGGATACACATACTGGTGCAGCCAGAAAGGACTAGTTTAATAACCAAAAAGTGTTTTGTCCAATGTTAACTAAATTTGAAAGGAAATTCCTAGGTTGGAATGGAGAGTCAATTTATTTTTACGATATATCTCCCTATGGCACTATGGCATTCTTAATAGTGTTGTGAAGAAAATGAAAGCAGTCTTGTCATCAGCATTAATATTCTTAAGACGAATATATGCAACCATCATGGATATAACAAATATCGAGAAATCATCTTTCAAAATCTGCTTTCATTTCTTGAGTAAGACAGATAGGTATGTTATGAATATCCAGCACCTATGTGGATAAAGAAGTGTGCCTAAAAGTTTTCTAGATAAGGAGTATGCATAAAAGTTGGCCCAAGGATGATCTCAAAATCCAACCGTGGACTTCAAGAAATTATGGGAGTGAAAAAGGAAACAGCTCTTTGCATAGAGGAGTTTGTTCCCTAAATAAGTCTAGAAGACATTCAAATGGCTCCTCATAGGTGCCAACACCCTCTACATTTCAAATTCAAGGTTCTGAATATGTGCTTTCTTGACTTTTTCCAATTCCAAGTGCACACTTCAATAGATACATCTATAGATATCTTATCAATCGATAAGGTACTGTATAATCCGTATTCTATCCTCCCCTCTTTACTAAACTATCTTTTGCTCAGAGATGCAATGAAGAAAACACATCATGAATCATGCTATAGCAGCAAAACAGTATTATGGGAGGGCCTCTCGCCCATTACAGATAAAACAATTTTATCACAAACATTGGGAAGATAAGTTAAAAATTGATACCTCCCAGCTGCCACTGAAAGCACATCTCTGGAGACGAGTCAATGCACCTGCTAAAGTTGGATTACGAGAACTAGCAGCAGCAACCATTTTATCAGCATCTAGCATCATCAAAGCTGTGCCAGGAGGAGTTGCAGATTCCCATGCATACTCAGAAGCAGCATAGTTTGCATTTTCTCCAAGGAACCAAACCTGCCAAGAAATTGATTTATGGGGAAAAAACCTCATTTGTCAAATATTTAACATTAAAACTGGTTATAACAGAGGAGAAGCTTCTACAAGCTAATTGATCAGGTTGAAAATGAAAAGGTTTTACCGCTGCCTGTACTAGTCTCTGTAGCGCAAGTGCTGACTTTGCATCTGAAGCAAACACTGTATCTACAGACGTAACCCCCGACATTGACCCTGGTTGTGGAGGAGGTAGATCCAGAACTAGAGTGACTGCTTCCAGGGCTGTGTGCTTCCCTTCAGGGCCAGCCCCAACAAGACATGTCTATTTGATAAAAAATAAAAAAAGAAGAGAATTTAAGCATACAGCATCATGGCAATATTTACTAGCAAAAGAACAAGTGTAAAAAGATTCCCATGCCTCTAATATCTGCAATTTAGTTCAAATGTAAGCTTGATAGATATGATTCCTATAAAAAGTAGTAAAAAATTAAATGCTGAAAAATAAAATTGCAGTGTCAATTAATTACATATAGAGAGACAAGGACTAGGTAGGAACATGCATACACAATCCACAAATTCGCGATGGCCAAAATTGTTATCAACTAGATGTGACAGAAAAATAAAAATCTCTCCCAGCATGAACACGCCATATGATCAACAAAAAAGATGATGCTCTCTTGAATCTTACTTTCCAAAGCAGTTGCAACACATCAGCATCTATCTTTCCTGGAACTTTTGTTGCGAAAATCCTTGCAATTTCAAGGAGGGTGACAGCCATATCAGGGGTGGCCTGAAAATAGAACAAGAAGCAATTAAACCTATGGCTGTTCTAAGGCAGGATTATAACAGAAGTAAAGGAAGACATCAAGTTGGATAGAGAAAGAGCAAAATGAAAACACTATGAATTTCTAGGAAAGAGGGTGTTCTGGCAAGTAAAGGAGGATATTCGTTGATATCCTCAGCAAAGCCATTCAGATCCTTCTCTTAGTGAGTTATAAGTATTAAAGAAATAGTGATTAAAATGAAGGTCCTGACATCCAAATGAAATATGTCAAAAAGCACCAGGAATTTTATTTAAAGTAAACAACATATTTCATTTAGATGAACAACCATCCAAAATCTTTCATCAAACACTTGGGAAAACTTGTGCTCAAAACAATATCAAGAACATAGCCTTTTTTATTTTCCCAGAATATGCATTGCTTGCATGCAGTTAGCTCCCATGGAACCCTGTAGCAAGAGCCAACATCTAAAAGGATTGGTTCCAAACAATCTAATTCAGACACGAGATGCAAACCAGATATTTCAAACCATTTTATAGAATGTTATTGCATGCAAAATAGAAAACAGATAGTTAAGTATTGCACCATAAAGTTTTCAAGGCTTGAGCATTATTGCCTATCCATTTTGAAGGATGGGACAGGAAATATGCCTAAAGAGCATTTGAAGTAAGGCAGGAAATCTTGGAACCTATATGTTATTATTATGGAAAGTCCTATTGTATTTACTTACTTTTTAATGAAGTTAGTTTTTCCATAATGCGTGTCTCCACAGCTTGTAATTTGTTCAAATGATTAATCATCTTCCTCATTATGAACACATAACGTTCAGTATGAAAATCAAGAGGCTATCATTTATGTTCCACAAATATCTCCCAACAACCACTGAAGTGACATCATGCAGCTGAAAAACTTAATTTTCCCAATTGATTCTATGGGAAAAGATGGCGTCCTGGAAATGGCAACTGTTTCCCTCAGCAAATTTGGGAAAGTATTTAGGTGGGAATATAAATAAAACACTGAAATTTATAAACATCAGCTTCCAGACAAGTTTTGTAGTTCCACTCAAACTTTACTGGGTAAAAATGTGTGACTCTTGGATTCAAATCCCTGTAGTCAAGTAGCTTCCTATGATTGTTTCCTCTTAATAGCCAATACATAAAACCACACATGAAGGAAATGCCATAGTGAATATACAACACACCCCAACCCAACCCACCACCACCACCACCACCCCAACCCCACCCCCCCAACCAAAAAAGGGGTAGTCAAGCATCTCCAATTTTTCAATATATAAGAAATTTTTGGTATCCCAAAAAATCATAACAAGTTGAGAATCATGAAATGGAAAGACCAAAAGCATCAGAAGTCAATCAATTAGAAACATTGGACTTATTTGTGCAATGATTTTATGAGGAAAAAAAAAAAAAGAAAAAAGGAAAGTGTACAAGGATAAGATTTTTCCATTCCCCTCAACCACTACCAAAAAAAAAAAAAAAATGATTAACTGCAGCAGGTAGCAAGGTTTTCACTATGCATGAGATTCTGATTCAACAAAGATCAGATTGTAGATCTCTTTTCATCAAATAGATTACCTTAAACCGAGCATGCAAAGTTAGCAAAATATCATTCAACAATGTTGCTGGCCAGGAAGGATCTGAAAGCTCTGATGCAATAATTGATCCAAGTTCATCAAAAGATTCATGTGGACTTTGCATCCAGATCAATGCTTTTATCACCATTGCACGAACATAAACACATTCACATGCCACTGTTGTTCTGACAACTTCCATCAACGATGCCAGCATACTAGCAACAGTCTCCCTGTTGCCTGGGCCATTTTTAACAGAAGTGGTTCTTCGTGCACCTATATCAGTAATCCAATCAACTATGACCCAGGCATAACAAAATTCAAGTCCATAAAAAGAAATATGCTAATACATAACCAAAAAAATAGATGCAAAAATTGAAATAGAGCACATATAACATTCAAAAATAGAATGGATCATGTGGCACTATATCATCCAGTAAAAAAGTAACTAACCAATTCACCCCTCTAGCAAGCATCTTTCTATAACTCCCTGAAAATCTCAACTACATTTCTCTATCATTTTAGTTTTAGTTTGCTTTCCTTCCCAACTCCAACCCTGCACCCCAACACACCCCCACCCACCACCCCCCCACCCCAACCCCACCCACCCACAAAACCCCCCTTTTTCCTCTTTATTTTGTACTTACAATATGTTTGTGGAGCATTTTAGTAAGGTTAAAATGTACGAGCGACTCCTTCGAAATTGTGTCAGAAGGAATTACATGCAAAGTGACAATACATAAATGCAATAATACTGTACAATGGATAAGTGATCTTATGGACATGCTAAGGTATGATAAGCTGTAAATTTGAAGGTATGTTATGTATCATGCAAGTGCAGAGTCTATTATGAGAAATAAGTAAAATTAGCATGGCACTCTATACAATGCTCATTTAGGAATGATTCTGGTTCATTATATCGATAACAAACACATCTTACAGAAGGAATAGAAGGAAGACCTCCAGAGAAAGGATTCTCNAACTCTCCAACCTGAGCTCAACCCCACCCACCCACAAAACCCCCCTTTTTCCTCTTTATTTTGTACTTACAATATGTTTGTGGAGCATTTTAGTAAGGTTAAAATGTACGAGCGACTCCTTCGAAATTGTGTCAGAAGGAATTACATGCAAAGTGACAATACATAAATGCAATAATACTGTACAATGGATAAGTGATCTTATGGACATGCTAAGGTATGATAAGCTGTAAATTTGAAGGTATGTTATGTATCATGCAAGTGCAGAGTCTATTATGAGAAATAAGTAAAATTAGCATGGCACTCTATACAATGCTCATTTAGGAATGATTCTGGTTCATTATATCGATAACAAACACATCTTACAGAAGGAATAGAAGGAAGACCTCCAGAGAAAGGATTCTCATTCATATCTGCATTGACTGACTCAATAGTATCTGAAATATTAGCACCTTCATCAATATCTTGTAAGCCTACAGCAAATGCTGCAGCTCTACTTTTCCCCATTTCTTGCACCACTCTTGCTGCAGCATGAAGCACTGGCCTAGAGAAACTTCGAAAAGAACTCTCCAACCTGAGATGAGCATGATGGATAAACATTTAGACAAAAGAAAAACCTGCCCGGATATGCAATCTTCTTAGTTGGAACTAAACTTTGATGTACACAGGCACCACCCACACGTACCATGTACAAAGTAGACAAAAGACTAGCCTAATGGCCCCATAGTACTATGTATTGTTACTCTTTTTTTTTTTTTTTATAAGGATGCATATTCTGTTCGAATTTTCAGAATATAAAAATAAATTATTTATCTTTTTTTCAACTCAAGATTTATTGATATTAAGGAGATACTGTCATATTATCATTCATACTTATTTTCAGAAATTTAAATCATAAGGGCTTGTATAAATATGCTACTCCTATGAGATATAAAACAAGCTAAACATTACGGTTTTTGCTTTTAGTAGTTTATGAGATTGAAAAATTCTCCCTGAGCGGGCCCTCAACTCTAAACACCATAAGTTCCATCAACAAAGGTCAGAATAAAAGAATGCAAATCCATTCATAGTGTAGATTCCTTACCTGCACCCAGAACACTTGGTGTTAGAGCCACTAGTCATAGGGGATTCCATGGGATTGATTTTCTGACAAGCAATAGTTGGCTTCTATTAAAGTGATCAGGTTGAAAGAGGGAGAGATAAGATACAGAAAAAAGTGGAAAAGGCAGAGCATCAGGCCATGGTTGTGCACATGGAGTTATGTACACTCACTATGCTCCTACTTTTGGAGCAACAAAAATGCACCCAGGCATCAGAGAGAGCAAGTGTAGTAAGCTGCAGAACTGCACCAACATCATATGAACCAGGGCTCTTCCAAATTCTCCATGTAAAGGCATATGCCAAGTTACTGCATGTAAGGGGCCTGACAAGCCATCACAAGTAGGGGCGCGCAACAAGCTCCCCTAGATGGTTGTGTAAGAAGAAAGCATCCAAAACCAGCCATTATTCCACATTATGCTCAGAAGGAATTTCCACAGTTCAACAATGCCATAGATCCTCTTAGGCTGTAACAAGTGCAAGTATAAACTAGGGGATGCTGGGAAATGATTGGGTTGAATTAGCTTCCTTTCCCTCTTATGGGTGAGACACAGTATAAATGAGAACCACATCTAACATGGGAAAATTCTAAACATCTCTCTACCTTAGATTTGCACCACCATTGTGGAGCAATCTATCGGGTGAACTAGGAAACTGAACCAGACGAAATGGTAGAGGACTAACAGAGGAGATTGCAAGAGTTGCTCACCAGAGAGCCCTGTGTGTTGCCTGATCAGCAGGCCGTCATCTTCTTAGCCAGGTTATTAGGGATTCAAGTAGATGTTCAGATCTAAAACCCGCCTAACTTGGTTAAGACAATAACTTTAGCCTACACCATAGAGAAGATCCAAATATTACAAAAGGAGATGTTGGAGAATCGCAAGGGAAGTGCAGCAAGAGTTACTGGAATGCAAAAGGGAGGAATAAGTGTTGCCATTGGCACATTAATGGAGCCTAAAACAACTTCTTTCATCAACCATTCAGGGCAGAGAGGCATACCGTGTATCTGTTTCCATTGTGACAAGCCATTCACTTTGAAAGATCAATGCAGGAAGATGTTTCTGTTGGAATTTGAGGGCAAAGATATCGGGAAAAGAAGCACCAAATGATTTAGGCATTGGGTATTTGGAAATCCCTATCCAGCCTTCGAGCTTGAGGATGAGCTCCACGTCAAATAGGGGTAATTGTTAGGGATATTTTTCTAGATTATTTACAATAGGAATATAAAAGATTTACCTTTAGTATTAGATTTATTATTATTTAGGGATATTGCTAGATTTTTGTTCTTTTTATTTTTGAAAGGTAAGGTCATAATGGCAAGTATAAATATGCTATGCCTATGAGAAATAAAACAAGTAGAAGTTATTGTCTTTTCGTTTCCTGTTTAAGAGATGAAGAGAATTCTCACCGAGCTCTCAACCCTAATCACCATAAGTTCCACCAAGAGAGGCTAAAATATAAGCAAGGAAGAAAGACCATTTTGTTCTTGCTGAAGAATTTGTCATCTATCACCCCTTCATTGGTTTAATTATCTTCTCTAGCGTGTAACCATAAAGAAAATTCTTTATTGGACATAGAGTGACATCCTAATCAAAAATAGTAATCCAACTCATATAATTTATCCCAGAACATTTGCTCACTCACAGATACTTGTCCCATGAAGCTTACTCTTGCTTTCAATCCTTAGTGCTAGGTTAACATAAATTTATAGCCAATTTATTGAGCTAAGCTAATAACCAAAGTGTGGAATATAACTGCTGCACTACATTTAAGAGATGTGCCTTATCAGTGCAGAGGTTTATGCCTTCATAGCATGTGAATTCAAAGCTTAAAATTGCCGATTTTGAGCTTTAGATTACAACTTCAAATGTCAGGACATATTAATCATCTGGACAGACAGTTTTCGACAAGTGTGTCTCCTCGACATATCATCGTTCTTCTCCCAGCAATGAAATTTTTCTCCACCTCAAATCTAGGCCATCTTAAGGTTTAGCATCTAAAATGATGCATTCCCCTGACAATCCACCATCTACACATTTGTAGATAAATGGAAAAGAGAACTAGATCCTACCTATCCTCTAATACTGCTTTCACAATAAAATAGTATGATTAATCATTATTTTACACTATTTGGAATGATATTACTAAAACACTTTGTTGCAACTTGCCTTGTCTAATTCAAAGTTGTGCCTTATGTGAACTTTTTGCCTTTGGCTACATTAGGCACAACCCAAGATGCTATATCCTATAAAACTACTGAGAATGTAACAATGTTGATTAGAATCAAGATCAAAAGAAGAAAGAAGAAGCTCTGTTACCTCCTCATCACTAGCTTGATAAGGGGCTGTGGACGCCTCGTTTTTGAAGATTTATCTTTGGAAGGCTTTGGAGGAAGAGCATCTTTAGAATCATCAGAGTCCTTTGATGAAGCAGAAGGTGCTTCTGGTAGCTTTAGGATTTCCCTGGTTAGACGATACCAGCCCCCTGCTCGCTCCTCGGTCCTAGAATTCACAAATAAGATTGCAATATCCTTGTGAACAAAAGGACAAATGCAGTAAAATTATCAGGTGGGTCATAATTAGAAACAAATGGATAGCAGAACAAAGAAAAATACCTCTCTGTGTTGTCATATTTTCCTAATATGCATAAGATTGCCTCAAAACATACTCTTTCACTAGGATCCAACAAGAGTTGATAGAGCAAAGAGCTGAACTGAGATTTTATGTTGGGTCGCTCTGTTCAAGTAATTATTATGGGATAAAGCATGGCCTGCCTTGCAAAAGTACATGTAGCAGATAGAGGAGCACAAAGAAGCTCACCATCTAGGGCTCTTGCTCTTGAAATTGTATAACATAGTTTGGCTAGTGAAACTCTAGCAAGAACATCATGCAAATGGAGAACATCCTGCAAAGCACCTGGTCCAGAAGACACCAGGATATCAGCATAAACAAAGATAATTCAGGGGCCTGGATAATAGATGAGACTTAATAGAACTTTAACAACTCAAAATGTGGACTTTCGATTTTCTTCTATAAATTTTTCATGGAAGTGGATAACCCAATTTATTTTCAAAGTTTAAAATTCATAGTTAATGCTAAAATATTGATTGGGGAGGGCAGAAAAAAATAGACAATTTAAATTCCATGTATTAAGTAGAAACTATGGCATCATATTTAATAATAGACTGCAGAATAGTCTGCTTGATGAAATGAAGAATAGCTCTATCCCTTGCTAAACACCATTAATGTTTAACAGGAAGAGAAACATTGAAGAGGTTCACAATATCCACGAAGCTTGCATGAAGCACTGCCTGCCTTTCCTGGCTTTACCATAATGCAAACCCCAAAATATTTTTTTTTATTTTTTGGTGGGGATCGACCCCCCTACTTTTATTAAAGCACTGAGGGCAACAAGATCATTTACACCAAAATCTTCTCCTTTTTCTTGCTTTTGATCCCTTTAAAAATGTCTTTAGGTGTGAAAAGACTCAACCTATCATCTGGTTGTATACCTTCAATTAAAAGTGGCAATTGGTGCAAAAGACTTCTAAAAGGAGATGTCCATCCTATTGTGTTCCAAAAGAAAATAAGATCCTTCCTTTACTATTTTCATGGGAAAGGATGAGGGCTTTTGTTTCTTTATTTAGTTTCCAAGAAGTTAAACACCATTATCTTGACAAAAGGAAGCTAATTCTGGAGTGATTCTAATAATATAAATGTAGTAAATTTCAAATTTGGCTAGACATAGTCTAGAAGCACATCTTTTGGACGATGAAGAATGATAAAAAAGGAACTTCAAAAATGCAAGTTTATGATATGGAAGAGACCATGGAGGGAAATAACTGAAATGTTAAGGAAGTGCCACTGATGATGCTAATTCTGATGTGCATGAAAGCAGATCCAAAGGATTGAGAAGAGATGTTAATAGTAGTAAAATAGCTCATACGCTCCCTCATAATGCAATTGTGAGAACCAGAAAAAAAGATACAAAAAGAGAGAACTGAAATATTGCTTGAGTACAAATGGCAGCTATAAGTAGCTTAAAGACTTGGTGAAGACAGGGAATGCCAGTAATACACTCCTGCTCCTCCCTTTTTTCTTTCCTTCTCCTATGGGAGAAGCGCATTATTCAACATTCTCAGCTTTCAATAATGTAATACATAAAAATTTTAAGAGAGCCAGTATGAAATATGAATTCATTGTGAAAGGACACGTAGACTTTTCCAGAACAGCTAAAACATGTTTATGGCAAGTTGATCTACATTTCTATTCTTCTGCTAGCTAGACAGTGCCTTTATCATGACACATGAAATGAGCAGCAACCAACACTCTGCTGGCAAGATCTACAATGATTCTTCTCGTAACACAAAGTTCTGACAGCTGTTAACAAAGAATCCTGAAAGCGACAAATTAATGTCTGGGAGTGACTAAGTTCACTTTGGCTATATATGCTCCTTTTTACATTCATGAGGTCAATGATCTCTCCCAAACTTAAAAGCCCATGCAAATTATAAGAACCATTCATGCTTCAATTATCTCACTAAGATAAGATAATTAAATATACAACTATTTGCATGGTATTGGCATGAAAACCTTACAACTATTTATTCTATTTCTTGATAATGGAATATTTGCCTTAGATTAGTAAGTAAGATGAGTCTTACCTTCCCGAGGGAAAACAAAAGACACAAATCAAATGACCAGAAAAAATTATAAGCTACCAGCCACCAAACAAGCAAACCAATTACACGAGAGAGAGAGAGAGAGAGAGCTTCACCTCCAGGTTCCACAAGCTTTCCTGCACAAAGATGATGAAACCAGAGTTTAAGATAAGAAGAATGAGGAGCATAACTTAATTTTATAGGGGAGACAAAGTTACTTGAGAGCTTATACAGGCATCAACATGCATAAAGGATTTAAAACATCATGTGCTTCTCTTAACATGTTACTCAAACTTCTGTTTCCACATAAAAAACAAAGAATTCCAGAGCTTCCTTATAACTCTTGATAAAATAAGAACACCCTTATGGTTAGACCTGCTATCTTCGGGTATATGAACCACCATACAAGACTAGTGCATTGGATTATGTTGTGTAGATGGCTTTAGAAAAAAATTGCTAGTGCAAATAGAACCGTAATCTTTTGCATTCTGTCCCTAACACACTAGAAACCACTAATAGGGCACTATACACTCCCCTTAGGTTCTTCTATAAGCTCCCAAACTATTACATTATCACAAAATACAAAATTCATGCTGAGAGGATGTAATAATCTTTCCCCTCTTCCTATTTAAGAATTCACAAATGGTACATAAGGTGTAAAAATCACTATTTGTGACAAAAAGTTGCCAATTCGTCATGTTAACTTGGCATATTTACTGAGCACAATTCGATAATCGATATCAGAGTTTTATACAATTTAAACATTGTTTTTGAATCTAAACTTCAATAATTACCATTCACCTTTCCATATGCACAAGGTACCTAAAGCCATTGCAATTTATGTACAAAGCAAAGACATATGGATAGGGCAATATTAAGTTACCTAAAGCCATTGCAACTGCATAAGGATCTTTTGCAGCTAGCTCACAGATGATCTCTAAGGAATGCCTCACAGCAATAGGATCCACAAATGAGACACTGCAAACAAATAGCACCAGCTTGATACTTGTCATAACATGCTATTTCATAGGGTAAATACATCAAGGATTTACATCCAGGATAATTGTAAGAAGAATCAAAAGGAAGTCAAATAGAGATCCTTAACTATAAAAAAATATGTAATAGCAATTGATTTCGGTAGTTCAGATACAAGAACACAGCTCCTGCACCATTTTTATACAGGGCAACTCATCTAAGTCTTCATCATAAGAGGTAGAATCCACACTTTAAGGAAGTTGGTGGAATCAACAAACGGGATCCAGATGTAGGCTTCTACCAGGCAGCCTAAATTGTTACCACCAACCTTTTCCATAAATAGTATCTTAGAATCTTATTTTTCTTTGTATGTCCAGATATCTGTTAAGGTCTCATCATTTTCACCACTTCAATCTCATCTCCTTTTACATTTTTCGATCACAAAACAGTGTGCTCATACAGAGCAACCAGTCTTACCATCCCACTACTTTATATAACTTATTACTGCTTCAACATGGCTTCCTACCATTCAATAGGACTGCAAAGGCCCTCCATTTTATTCATCCTCCTTGCATATTATAGAATAACATCTTTGAAAATCTACTCTTAAGTTACTTCTTTGATCTTCAAATTTGATATGATTATTTGAATTTCTACTAACCCTCTTGGCCCTTGCCTATCCACTATTATCAATTAATTTCTCAGTACCTTTCACGCATATAAGAGATAGTATCTCTATAAACTTTTTTCCAGACTTGCCCTTTGAAATCCTATTATTATATCATTATTTAATTTTACAAACCTTCACTTCCCAAACCTACACTTGAGATCATTAAATTTACTTATATTCCAAATGAGATTTTACCAATGGCTTTTACCATAACTAGTAAGAAATCCTTTGTTCCGTCAATACAATGCATCATGAATTCCTCCAATATCCTTATGATTCATGGACACATAATTTTATAAGGCCCATTACTCAAAGCATTTTGAAGATAACAATTCCTCTAGCTCCCACAATCAGAGGAAAGCCTTCTAAATGTTTTTAGTTTTACAGCATAAATTCTCCTTATTACAATCCCTGACTTTAAATCCATTGACACTTCCATATGCTTCAGGAGTTCCTCAGCTTATCTGTTAGTATAAAAACAGTTTATCTACTTGTTATATTGCCATCCTATAAATTTTTAATTTAATTCCCAATAATACAACCAAACACCCCATGTAACTACTACTTTAACTGGCCTCTTTAATATCAGTTTTCATTAGTCCTATGAAAGAAAATTTAGGTGTGAGATGTGACTATTTAGATGGAAATCAATTGTAAACAAAAAATTGAGCAAATACTTCCACATTATGCAAAAAGACATACCCTTGGACAGCACGGTGCAGAAACGCTGGATTCCCTGGATCAAGAGGAAGTCTCCTAAGTGCACTCAGAGCAGCATATTGCAAATTGCTGCTAATAATAGACTGAGACAACATAAAAAATAATGAATCAATCCATCCCTCTAAAGCAGGAGATAAAAATCTTATCGACTAGACAAAAATATAGCCAAATAAAAGACACACCATATGTTCACTGAATTAAACAGCTATAATCAACTGACTAGCTGTAGATTTTTTAAATTCTCTCTCCCACTTTTCCCAGTACTTATACCTAAACATAATTTCTAATTACCATTGCTCAGCTGGCAGTACAGCCGTCATGTCTAGCCAGGTGTCCAGCTGGTACACTAAATACTTGAACATCTCTCCTAGTTTTTGTTCATACACAATTGTCCTATGCTTTGACCTAGAAGAATCAGAAATCATAACACTTGCATTGAACACAGAAAAGCATGCTGCTTACTGGAAAAACTTAAGGAATAGCAGTGATGAATCAACATGGAAGGACCAAAGGGATCTGAAGTTCACCAAACCAAGGATATAGATTTATGGAAAGTGCAAAACCTGTCCTCTCACTTATCGCACTTTTAACATAAACCCTCCCCGAAATGATTTACAAGTTCAAGCTCTCCACAGCTTAAGATGTGCAAGAGAAGTCCCTCAATTAATTAGCTTCAATAAAACTTTTTGGATAAGATCAGACATTTTCTATTAATTTGGGTAAAAGTTTACAAAAGGAAAGGGTATTACTCTATATATAACTTGAAAAGAAAAAGGCACCACAACAGCTAAAAACAGTTGACAAAATGAATAAAACTGATCTATTACCCAATAGGAGGTATGACTAAGCAAAAGAAACCCCCAAAATGATATAATTCATTCTAAAAATTACCAATAAGAATATACATGCCACAAGCACCACAAGCAACCATAATCGCTGGAAAGACAATTAGCCCGTAATAGTTTTAAGAAAATGGCTTGATGCATGATCTAGCTCAACACTTTCAAATAGCTACAACATCAGGATGAGTAGACCTTACTTCCATTGGAAAATCGTCAGCAATGCAAAATGTGAGGTGGTGCCAAAAGAACAACAAAGGAAGCTTCAATGAGTCTTACAGTTCTGATGGAAAATCAAATTCTCTCATATTTCTCTCTAACAACCCATCCAAGTTTGAAGTGGAAAGATATTCCATTTAAACAACATTTGGATGTGGGAAAGGGGAAAAACATTCACCACCAAAATTTATTCTAGATAAAGTCTAGCTTCCAATTCAGTTCTTGTTCCCTTTATTAAAGCCAATCTACAAGCTATTCCATCCTAGGGGCACAAACTACTTAAAAATGGCTTAACAAGGGCATTTTTATATTATGAGACAACTCTTGCCAAATAATCAATATCCAAAAGCAATGTTCCAAGCAAATGTAGTTTTGAGAAGGTATTTACAGAGGCTCAGCTGCATTTAAAGGAGGAGAGGGAAAAGAGGAAAGACAGTAGCATTTGAAGCAAAATCTACTTGTCAAGGTTCCTATACAAAGTAGATATTAGCTTCATTAACTATGCAAAAGGTCTTGTAATGCATGGACCAAGGTAAATTCAAGTCCAACAACAACGAAACAGTATAGCTTAAAACCTGATAACAACAATATGCACACAAGCTGATGAGTTTACCTCTTTGCCACCCCCTTTAATTCCAAATATACCTTTTTTGCGTTTTTGGGAAGCATCACTGACCTGTGTATTAAATAATTAAAAAAAAAAACAAAAAGGAAGTCATCAAAGAGTAAAGGAGACCTAAATAATGGAAAAATGAAGTAACCGGCAATGATCTGGTAGGAACATTTCCTTGAACAACCATCCTTATAAAAAACATTTCTTATTCTTAGAAGACGCAATACGACAACTTACGTTAGCAATACAAGGCCTATGGTTGCTTTTAAGCAATTTCCTACCATCCCCAATAGATTGATTCACTATTATGTCAACCTCAACTACAATAATTCAAAGGACAGATCTTTTTTAGTGAAAAAAACCATGATATATACCAAAGGTAATCAGCCAATATGGTTGAAATACAAGAAAGAAAAGGCCCGAGATTATGTTCTTAATGGAACATTACCAGGTCTACACATTAGTCACATTCTTATTATTTATGGCCCAGCAAAGCATACAGCAGATTGGCATCATCTCTTCCACAGAAATCTCAATTCTTGTCAAGTGATCCATCCAAGTGTAGTAAAGACGTATAACATGGTTGATTTTATAAATTAGTTATTTATCTCGTCATTGTGGGAGAAAATTCTCCAAAAAGGTGAAAGATGAAATTCTGAGCATCCTATGACTGGCATGTCTCCTGTGAATGATTGAATTACATGCAATTTCTCAAATACAAATTTTGCAATTGCAATCCTGCATGGTCAGTGTAAACATTGACATATTGTTGTACATTACGGAAATTTAGTATGTTGCTGCACAGTGTGCAAAGATGCCTGTTCCAACAGCAGGATTTCATGATAATTTTCTTTAAATATGCATCCAAGGCTAAATAGCAAAGAATGGGGAAAGCAGAGGAACAAGTTCTATGAAGACATTTTTCTGTCATCTGTAGTACAATATGAAGGAGCAACAGCAGAACATACCTTTTCAAGAATGTCAAACACAATTTCATACAGCTTGGATAAAATCTCAGAGTTGCTTGAGGGAGCATATGTAAGAGCTTTCAAAGCTTGCAGCCTTCGTGCATGAACTTAAATAAAAGAAAGGAAACAAAATCAAGTGTCGCTCTGTAGGCTTTCAATCCATTACAGCTACACAGGAAAACAAAACGATGCAAAGGCTCAACTTATATTCTCTGTAGGCTTTATACAGGAATGAAAATTCTCCAAGCAGATGTAAGTTAGTCAGCAATTAAAGAGTTGAGTTTCCTTAGAGCAGAGGTTTAGGTTCTATATTGTACCAAACAGGGAGCTAAATTGCTTTTTATTTTTTTATTTTTTATTTTTTTGGTTTTCTTTACAATTTATGTATGTGAAAGGTAAAGCTAAAGGAAAATTACATTCAACATCAGCATTTGTTGCTTCTGCTTTAAGCTGTTGTACAACTCGTGGTACAACATCCGCTCTCGTTATCCCTCCACCTGAATCAATATCTGCCAATGCATCCCAGTTAGGAGTGGGGATCCCCCCACCAGGATTTAGACCTTGTGCACCAGTATCTGCTAGAATTCTGGCCAGGTAATAATAAACATAGCGAAGGACACTCCTGTCTTCACATTGTTGATCAAGCTGTAACATAACATCGTACCATTCAGAGAGAAACTCATTTGACCACTTGAAAGAATCCCCCCAAACCACGTCCCAAGAAACCTTACACTTAATCATACCATTAGAAGGGATGGTGCCAATGAAGGATCCACAGAATTGTACACAGCAAGTTTTGGGAAGACGTGATGCACTAACTGCCTTTGAGAGCTTTTCTGTTGAAAAACAGAATGCACAGAAAAGACGTAAGGCTTGACTCAGATTATTCCCCCATAAACACTTAAGCTACTAAAGTTGATGATAAAAACAATAGGCAAAAGTAACCTGATCTGATGTAGCTGCTAGCTCATGAATACTCCTGGCAAGCTGCGAATAGGAGACCGGCTGCAAAGATTACAGAATGTTTTGTCAAATCCAATCAATTTAAAATAAATAAATAAATAAGTAAATAAAGGAAAGTTGAAATACTGGAAGACCAAATGAGCACTGTTAGCAATCCTAATTCATTTTAGAAAGGAAACTGTATATATCGGTAGAAGAAATGAGCCTAATTTTAGCATCCGAATTCTTTCTAAAAATTGAAATTGTGATTAAAACTGATGGCCAATGCATTTCTGCTGTGGCGGAAACTCTTTATCTGGCCAGAGACACCGACTGCTAAAAACAACAGGAAATAGTGCTACAGCTTATATTGTAGCAGAACAAGGACCCCATCGTCTATTGCAATTACTCAAGTACTTCAGAACTTTTTGTTTTTTTGGTGCAGTTGTGTTAGAGTAGTCATATTAGAACTACCAAAATCACTCTTCCACCACAAAGAAACCCAAAAACCTATATATCTACAAAAGCAGAATGCTAGCAGAACGAACTTTGGCAAGGCGAGTAAAGACTAAGGTGTTGATTGATGGTCGAAAAACCGTTAAACTAGGGGTTAAGCAAGCGAATATAAGCTACCTTCTTTTTTTGCTTTTGAGGCATGATATTGGTGCGAACGGGACCTAAAGCAGCTTTAGCAGCAGAAATGGTGTCGTTTTGGATCTGCAAGAGAGTCGCCTTCTTCGACTTCTTCTCGGAGGACGGCAACACAGGCTTCCCAAGCGCCGCGGGATGAGCACCACCAACTGGAGCCGATTGCGATGACGCAGACGTGGATGTGGATGATGCCGTCTTGGTTGACGGATCCGACGTTATCAGATCCATAAGTGTAGTCCCAGTCGAATCCTAAAACCATAATTAAGAATTAGAGGAGGAGAAAAGGTTAAAGCATCCCGTAGATCTGATGTCATGTAATAGGAGAAGAATAAGAAACATAATTGAACGGAATAGAACAGAATTACCGCCATTTTGTGGTTTTGTTACAAAAAGCACAGAAGAAGCTGACGAGATGATGATGCGATCACAGCAAAAAGGAAGGAAGTCCTCCTCCTCCTCCTCCTCCTCCTCCTCTTCTTCTTTATGAATTTGAAATCGAGTAATGACACAACAACTCTGTTGCCGGAGCTGTTAAATCTGTTTGAGCTGTGCTGTGCCTCTTCTGCGTTTCATTTATATGGACATTGCCACATTGCCACTCCCTCAACCTGCAACCGCTCTTTTACTCTTTTTCTTTTCTTTCTTTTTTTTTCCTCCTCTTTCCCCTTACTTTTCTTGCTGGGGTTTGTGCTGGGGAATGCGGAACAACTCCTCCAAACTTAAACATTAGTCTGCTGGCCAAAAAATAAAAAAAAAAAATTTAAAACATTAGTCTTCAACAATGTAGTTGGAAATTCAATCACTGTAATATGATTAGAATTTTTTCCTTCTATTGTTATTAGTAATACATATACATCAAAAGTGTTCGCTTAATTATTAACTAGATTAAGAAGTCAATAATAATAACATGAAAAATGTAAATTATATATTAAATTTGATAAATTGAAAGTTCAAATAACAAATTGAAATTTTAACTAAAATTAAGGTAACATTAACAAAATTATCCCAAGAAAATAACAATTATAATTACGATGCTCTACTAGCATGAAAATAGAATATAATTGGAATCGCTATTTCAATATTTAGTTAACCAAACCAAAATCCCTTTATTTGGTTTAACCTAATAACTTAGAAATATAAGCTAAATAATATTTTTCCACCAAAAGTGAAAAGAGTTTAATAATTAAAATACCTTAAAATAGTGTTTGGTTATAAAAACTGAACTGAATAAAAAGAACTATACAGATAAATATAAGGAAAACTAGACAATACAAGTTTATTGTACCATATTTGATTTATACAGTGTAAAACACAAAAATTATATTAAAAAATTAATAATTTATATTATAAAATAAATAATTTTTTGTAATATTTAATAAAAATAATATTCATTAACTTAATATTATAATATAAAAGGATATTTTTAAGAATGTAAAATATTTTTTTTTGTTTAGTAAATTTCATTTTTATACCATGGTTTAGATGAGAAAAAATTTAAACATTTTATCTACTTTATCAACATAATTTTTGTCCAATCACCAAGCAAATTTATAAACTAAATCTAGGACAAAATTTTTTATCTAATCCAATACCACAAAAATTGTACAATCAAACGCTACCTAAAAAATTCATTATTTATATTATAAAATAAACCATTTTTTGTAATATTTAATAAAAATAATATTAATTAACTCACTTTTATAAAATAGAAAGGTATTTTNTTGGACAAAAATTTAAACATTTTTTCTACTTTATCAACATAATTTTTCTTCATATTATAATATAAAAGGATATTTTTAAGAATGTAAAATATTTTTTTTTGTTTAGTAAATTTCATTTTTATACCATGGTTTAGATGAGAAAAAATTTAAACATTTTATCTACTTTATCAACATAATTTTTGTCCAATCACCAAGCAAATTTATAAACTAAATCTAGGACAAAATTTTTTATCTAATCCAATACCACAAAAATTGTACAATCAAACGCTACCTAAAAAATTCATTATTTATATTATAAAATAAACCATTTTTTGTAATATTTAATAAAAATAATATTAATTAACTCACTTTTATAAAATAGAAAGGTATTTTTAAGAATATAAAATATTTTATTTTTCTACCATAGTGTAGATAGGACAAAATTTGAACCTTTTATTTAGTCTATCAACTCAATTTTTGTTCAATCACCAAACAAACATGTAAACTAAATATGAGACAAAATTTTTTGTCCAGTTCCATAATAATTGTACAACCAAACGCTACCTAAGGGTAAACTACAAATACGCCCTCTTATCTTTACTTCATGTGCAATTAGTCTCTTATCTTAAAAATTGTGCACTTACACCTCTAAATCTTTGAAAATTTTGCATTTAATTATTTTTGGGGATGTAAATATACATTTTCTTAAAGATTTAGAGCTATAGTCGCATGATTTCAAAGATAAGAGGATTAAGTGCACGTAGAATAAAGATAAGAGGGTGTACATGCACTTACATTTCTTTTTTTTTTAATTTTATGAAGGAAAATGATAATTAAAATAAAAAAACTTTAGTGATAAATAAATAAATAATTTATTAGTTAATTAATCAATTAAAAATGCAAACTCCAAAGTTTATGAAAGATATTGTTGGCAAAAATGTTAAAATCGAAAGGTGAAGTAAATCAAAATGGCAAAAATATGTTATTCAATGATATATGAATGGAAGAAAATTGTTTGAAATTTTTTTGTAAGATCAATTCATTTAAATTCTTTCTTCTGTTTCTTGAGTTTTAGTCACTTTGTTAAAAAGTATTAATCATGTAATATTAATTTATAATCTTAAATTGCTTAAAACATTAATTATCATACAATAAATTTTGAATCTTACTTTATATGCACTTAACCCTCTTATATATAAAATAGTGAGCTTAAACTCTCAAATATTTTAAAGATATGTATTTTGACTACTCTTAGGGATTCGGACGCATTTTTTTTTTTTTAATGATTTAGAGGTCTAACCGCATATTTTTAAAGATAAAGAAGTTAGGTACATATGAAACAAACATAAGGGGGTGTTTTTGCAACTTACTCATACTTTAATGGCATGTGTAGCTAACTTCAAAAGAGTTGATAAAATATTTTCTTTATAAAACTAAAGAAATAGTCATTCTTTAGTTATTTCTATATCTACTCATCAATGAGATCTTAAAAAAACTATAAAAAATAAATATTACATCTCTATTATGTTAATTAGTAAAATTGCAATTTTATCCCTTCTTTATTCCATTCCACAAATCAAACATATCATAAATGTAACCTAATAAAAACTTCATGTTGTTTTCAATATAAGATTTCTTTTTGCATAAACTATTTGGAAAACTAGTATATAGAATTTACGAAAATATCATAAATTTTTTTAAATATATGTTTAAGTGAAATAAAATGGGAAGGAATTAAACAAAATTTGATCGACATTACATTATATGTCTTCAACACATGCAATAATAACTTCAAGCATAAATTTACTATTATTTCATTCACCAATTGTGAACCCCATAAATTTTAAGTTCAGAATTCAGTCAAGCTCAAGCACCTATTGTTATTCCCTAGGATTAATCCAATAAAACTTAGTCGAATTTAATAAAAATTTGAAGTCAAGAATACAAACGAATTATAAAACCCTAGACATTAGTCTAAACACTTAAGTTCTAAAAACCTATGCTATGAAACCCTTTCTCAATTTGAGAACCTTAATGTAAGACCTTAATTCCTTAAAAAAAAAAAAAATAAAGGTAAAATGTTAAATTCAATTAAGAGATCAATTTAATTTGAAACCATAGAATTTCCTTAATCTACGTAATTCAATATTAGAAAACTAATATAAAATACTAGCTAATACTAAATAATTGTAATAAATTAGTCAATAATCCCATAAAAACAAAAACAATTGAACGAAAAGAAAAAAAAAACAAACGAGAGAGAAAGAGAGAGAGAGAGAGAAAAAGGAGAAGATAACACGTAGCCTCAACCTCATTCCCCCCAAGCATGTAAGTTCCCATTTCAACCTATAAGTAATTAGACCAACCAAGTTAGTTGAACCACACTGAGAAACCAAGCAGGTTCTAACTAGGAAATTTAGGTATAATTATCATAGTAAGGTGACAAAGGAATACATTTATCAAGAGAGGTCATACCACTTTTGTATATTGTCAAACTTCACCACATTTCAATCAACCAAAAAGGGCAAAACATGGAAACTTAGACACCAACTTTCTCCCTCTTCTAGAGCCGGTGGATAAGTAAGAATATAATCCCAAAACCAACATTCTCATGAATGGAAAACCACCACTTAATCCTCCCTTTATACTTTGGATAATTAAACTTGTCAACAAGGCATCTTGTTACATGTTAGTTTTTCAAGAATACACAAGCAAAACGTACAGAACTTCCCTAACCTATTCCTATCGAATCCATGATGTGCACCAAACATCTTTTCACTTCTCTTCCTTTTTTCAAATTCAACGCCATTTCGCCTTCATACTTTACATCGATTTTAGGCTTCAAGAGGATACAGTAAGACCCTGTATTTTCACGCTTGTGCCTATACAAGTAAGCCCCAACATCTTCATTTTCTCTTCTCCTTTATATGCTTGTTCTTCATCCAAAAAGCTACTCTACACATCCTTTAATTACTCTATCTAAAAGCCATTTTTATCCATACAAGATCACCACCAACCATCTTACAACCAAAAAAGGTTACACACCTCGAGCTTTAATAACCACTTGATATAGCCTTAATCACCTCTATCTTCCTTCCATGCAAATAACATAATGGATAACCTTCAGGATAAGAAACAAGCTTGGACTCCACTTCACAAGAGACTTCAACTATAAGCTCTAAGCCCCTAACCTAGAAGTAAAGTTAGTCTTTTGTATGTATAGGTCTTATATCATGTCTTTCCTTACTTAATGTCCTAGTATTTATACTAGGAATGAGTGATGATATTATTTAGATACTAGAATCCTTGTAATAGGTTTTATCTTTGAGTTCCCATGTAATGTATCACATTAATTCCCTGAGAACTTGTAAGTTTAGGTGGAGAAAACCCTTATATACATTTAATTGGAACCATAAGAAAAGATTTCTAAAGTTTTATCAACATGTTTCTTGAAATATTACTCTAAAAATACTTATAAATGATCCTTTAATGAGTAGTTATAATTATCCTAAGTAAAATGAGAAGAAACACCTAGGAATACCATCTTGATGCCTACGACAAAGAAGGAACAAACTAGTCATACATATTTTTTTCTTAAAATGATGAGCAAGCTTAATAATAAGGATTTAATCGCAAGATTAAGGCCCTAAGTTGGTGAATAAGACTAAATATCAACAAATAAGCTTAAAAAATGAACAAAAAGGTCTCATAGCTAAACCATCCAGACTTGTAAAGAAGGAGAAAACATAAATAAAAATATGCTTAGATAAGTGTAGAGTATAGACATTAGGCCCTCGAAAGCTTAAATGGGCTAAAGGACAATAACCAAGCCCAAACTAGCAAAATAAGCCCAAAAACACCACATCACCAGCAACTTAACTAAAATAAAAATACTCATAAGAAGCCCATTAAGATTTCCTAAAGCCCATTAGAACATTCAATATTAGAAACTAAAGTCAAAATGCGACTTAAAACTCACTTGTAAGACTTTTAGAATAAAAGATCTAATTTGGGCCAAGATTAAATATAAATCTAGATAAATGAAGCTCGTACATAAAATTAAGACCCAATAAGAAATAAAAGCCTAAGATGAAGTGGAAATGAAAATGAGAAAGCCTAATAATACAAAATGAATAAAAAAAGCCTAAATAAGAAGGAATTTTGTAACTTCCTGGCCTAATTCTATAAAGTGTGGGTCTCACCCCTCAAAAAGGACCCTTCCATGTGAAAGTACATCTAAAATGGATGGAAAACAACTATAAGATCACCAAAATTGAACTTAAAATGAAAAAAATTATATATAATTGAAGAATTAAGCGAAATTGAGGAAGATAAGTAAAATAACTAACTATGTAAATAATACAACTCTATAGTTAGAAAAATTAGAATGAACCCTTAAGCAGATATAGTCATTGTTATCAATCTTATTCTTATTTATCAAGTGATTTTGACTCTGAGTTTAAGTTACGACCCGATTATTACATTAGCAGCTATGGCTGAATAAGTATTCCCAATAACTCCATGTTTAATTGTACTTGTAATTAGTTGCAATAAGTATATATGTTAAATGGGTTGATACATGGGGTTAATATGTGCATGTAGTTAATGCTAATTGAATGTGAAGATACCAATAATTATGATAATTATGTCTTATTTACATCATAGCTATTAATAAGATTTATGTACGTTTGTGAAGTTTGGTTGATCACCTAAAGTAAATGAACATAATCATATCTGGCTGTTTAATTAAACCGATTCATGCATTGTCACAACATTACATTATCTATATCGATTATCACCTTACGCAAATGGTAGGAAGGGACTTACAGAAGCAGGAGGCTCTACAAGGACTATTTTATAGGCAAACTAAAGTACTATATTTATTAAGCCTTTATCTTAACATACAAGATTACTAAGTGTCAAGAGATACTAACCGCATGGTTAAGGATTGTGTTCTAAGACTTTCACTTAGGGTGTATGCGTAGACTATAGAGGCTACAACACCACTAGGCTTAGGATTTTGTTATCATTGGTTTTGAAAGGATAAAGTTACATTATGAAGTATGGAAATTTTAATATATATATATATATATATATATTTATGTATATATGGATAAAAACCTAGGTATTAAAATGCAGTTGTGATTATTGATTTGTGTTGGTTAATAATCACCAACCTTAACTTTAGAGGACTTAAATTTAAGTTGCATGCAACACCTAAGCTACTGCTTGTATTCATGTTGGCATACTGCTTAACTCATGCATTCATATGCTTAATAATAATATTATTGCTTAAAGGCATGATGGAAGGGATACCACTGCTAGACTTGTTGTAAGTTTACACCTTCATAAATTTTTATTGATGCAGGTCAATATATTCACAGTGCCAAGTGAGGCATACTCAAGGTTAGTTATGGGGATATGGACGATCTAATGGGAAGAAGAAAGCTTGAGGGAACCTAGATTTATCATTAGACCCTTTGAATTATGATGATCATCATCATCATTATGTCTATATTTATATTCGATAACCAATAGGATTACATTGATTTTTATAAACCTTTGTCCTATTATCTAGACTATAGTCCCAATTTAGCTGGTACTTATGATGTTTAATTAAAATATGTGTTAATTAAATATGTTACACTCCAAAGAGGTAGAGTTGTAACAGTCTCACTCTATGAACCATCTTAAGGTAGAAGCTAACCTTATAACCGCTACCATAGACCTAATTTACACTAGGCGTACTTGACTCAACCGCTCTAAAGCATTCAATTCAATACCTGTTTGATATAAACTCTTGAAATAATCATTTAAGTAAACTTGCAGTTTAACTTTCCAAAAGAATAGTTATAAAACCCACAAGTCCATAATATATAATATACATATTAGAATATTAAAACTGTTGAGCCACTTAAGGAGATCCATGTAGTTTTTCTTAAAAGTAAGAAAAGTCAACAATAAGAACAAGAATCTAATCATTTCTTCTTAAACCTCAAGTCCCTAACCCCGTTTGCTAATGCTTTGGTTTTGGGTACGGCACTTATAAATCCATTTTCAACCTACAAAACAGCCTATAGGAAAATGAGCAACAACTTGCACAAAAAGTGAGATGGAGATAGAAGTATGTGTCTAACATAAGGAAACCAAGATTTTCAAGTAATTTTAGTTAAATGCAATGCGTGTTCAAGTAAGTGCAATAGCACAAATTGGAACTAAAACGCGGCTTGTGCAATGGATAACACCTTCCACCAAAGACTACTTTCAAACTATAGTCCCCCAAACTTGCCGTAATCTCTTCTCTTGTTATTTAGTTTGACTAAGGGTTAGGAAAAGACTATTTAAACTATCCTTATTAAAAGGTTTGTGTTTGGTCTAAGAATCTTAGCTATTTCCCTTGAGGGGTTATGATGTATGTCCGATTAGATGTTAAGCTGAGTTCAAGTTAGGTTGTTTTTAAGATAATCAACCAAGTTCAAATAGTTCAAACAATTCAAGCAAATCAATATTCACGTAATAAACATAACGTGGAGCTTAGCTCCCACCATAACAAATCAAATCTCAAACACATGCGCTACACACTTACAAATAGGTAACAAGTAAGAATATACTAATTTCTTCAAGTATTCTCAAATAATGCTATAAAATGCTATGAAGCATTGATCTAACTTATTTAAAATTCAATTGCTCTCTAGGCTTGCTACTTAAACTTGTTTTTCTCAGTGGTCCCTTGATATTTAATTCAATTTAGTGCTTTAGTCTCCGTATAAATTATGAAATATTGCCAATTTACTCGTCTTTATAAGAATTAAGTTGATTAGTCATTAGATTATAGGTTATCTATACTTTGAATTTTTAAAGTTTAGAACTATGTTGTAAGCATATTTTACCGTTGGTACCTTTCGAGCTATGTTCTGAGTCAATGCACTCTTGGAGTTTTAGATGGAAAAGCTTCTAAGACATCCTTTGAGCTACATCGAAATTAAGGTTCATGGTAGAATTAGCCTCTAAGTCTGATAAGTACTCAAATTCAGTATATACAACATAGAATATTTCATTACTCTACAAGAACCTCATTTAACTCCCCTTATTCACCCACGTTAACAAGACTACCTACTATGATTTTTAACCATATAAGTTGCATGTTTGTAAAATCCACTACTCTAATCCATAAACTTGAACCTAACACTACCAATCCACAATAATTGCACTCTAAATCAATATAGTATAGAATCTTAGTGAGGCTTTTGAAAAAAATTCATAAAATTTACTAAAATATCAATTTAGTTATAATTTATGGGCTAAAAAATTAAGAAAAATATATAAAATATTCTTTATGGAAAACTTTACATAGCATTATAATATTAATAATAGATAGCTTGTAGAAAAATTTAGAGCTCAAAATTGCGTCATTAAGGTGTCTCAAAATAATACCGCAATTTATTCAAGTTTAGTATTTTCTTAAGGATCACATGCATACAATTTTAATCTCAAAATTTTAGTTTGACAATTAGATTCTACATGTAAAAATATTAAGGAAAACTCGATTTCACAATTTTTAGACATAAACTGGTATTTTTAATAAATTACGAAAAATTAGATGCAAGCTATATAATCATTGGAAGTCATCCCTCTAACCACTAGCTACTCCTTCCCCAATGTTGGCCGGTCATGGCACTAGCCTCCCCCTTAGGTGGCATTCTTTGTTCACTCTTGGTGTTGTCTACACTCCAAACCCACACTTGACCAGATTACGTACTCTTCTCTTTATTTTCTTCTCATCCAGCATATAAAGCTTTTAAAAAGTACTTCCATATTTTTCTAGACTCATATTTTGCATGAAGTAGCTTATGGAGATGTTTCCCAAAATTTTTAGAGCATTTTGGTGGAAGTTTGATTATTCTCTCTCTCTCTCTCTCTCTCCATCTAGCTTTTCTACTTAAATTGCTAAAGAAACAAGGTGGCAATCTCTTGGACAAACCTCCAATAGCTATTCCCTAGGTGTTGTGCCCCTTTCCACAAATTTTCTTGTTGTTTCAAACTATTTTTTATATTTCTTTGGCATTTTTCTTATTTATTTTTCATATTTTACCTATATTCGAGTATTTTACATAATTATGGATATATATATATATATATTTACACATAATAATTATACCTGATGTGCATTTATGTCTTCTATATATTATTTTATGTCATTTAATAATTTTATTACTTATAAAATTTATCTTTGGAAATTTGTTAAATATAGATACCTATTTCACACTTTTATCGTAATTATAAGATAATATGTACAATTTTGCTATTATAGTTATCTTTTTATTATTTAATTATATTTTTAAAATCCATGCACATGGAGTCTCTTTAACTAATATTCCTTAGCCCTTCGCAAATTCCTAACTTAACTTAGTCATTTTCACGAATACCTTAATTTAACTATTCGGAACCGAATTGTAGAAGTATGGGCATATATACTAATTACACTAGGCGTATATGCATGACTTCTAAATATTATTCCGTACCGTCTTTTAAAGTTTGTTATCCATATAATTTATCTCTAAATCTGCATTATTCATTGGAGCTCATCTTACATAATTTTAATAAATTAAAAATGTTGTTTGTAAAAATTAGCTTTTTAGCTATTTTATAATTTTTGCTATTATATATATAAGATTTAAACTTACAAAGTTTATCGTATAGATTGTTGTATAGTATTATTTTATTTATTTATTTTCCAAAGTCATAGTATATTAGCTTAACTATTCTATTTTCCTGGATACCTTTAAACTAAACACTTAGGGACTTAATTACTAGAATATGAAGCTTATAATTCACTGAACTCAATAGCTCCCATGATTGTATTACAACTAAGTTCTAATTCCTAACTGCATATTTTGTAAGGTCATACAAAATCTATTGTGGTATCATTTTATTTTAGATAACATGAAGATAATTAAAAGCGAAAATAGCCTTATGCATTGTATCTAACAATTTTGATTAACAATTGAGTCGACCTTCAATCTCCGTACAATATATGGTGATTTGCCACAACTAGGGAACTTGATAGCTTGTGTCACCAACCATCCATATAATTCCATAAAATGTGTTTCCTTCTGAAATACAACCTAAAAACCTAAAATATGGACATAATATTCTTTCAACATAATGTCCCATCCTGATAACAAAGGATGCTTCATCACTAACAAAAACCTACTAAACACTTTCTATCATGACCCGTGTGATAGTTTAGTAGCAACTAACCGCCTTGTACTAGTCAAAAGTAATCAATTAGTGCTTTTTTACTCATTAATTACTCCCAAAGAATACATGTAGTGTCATTCCTAGAAGAACTATAGATTATAATAGATAATATGGCATATAATAAAAGTTCACATCTTATTATAAAATATAAATTACAGAACTTGATATAAGTAGTTAATAAGTCTTTCTAAATACTAATTATTACAACCTACATGTAGATAAAATACTTAAAATACATGTTAGTTATAGAATTTATAATTTCTTCACATAGTCATATGACTTGCTTTTATCTTCCTAATCGTTCACTAATGGCTTAGACTTTCTTGAATACAACCAATAAGATTCTTGTAAAAAGTTTAAACTATAGGGATGTAAGCTATAACTAGCTTAGTGAGTAATCCACTTATACCACCTTTCAAGCAAAACAAGCAAGTTGTCATATATATGATATGCAGTCAATCAATTAAACATATGCAGGAATACACTCAACTAATCGGTATCCAATACGTAGTCTAAGGTATATTCCTCTTAACCTCACCCCCTAACCTTAGGTTAAGAATTTATAGTTCCACTAGTGCCCAAGTATCCAAATTTCCCTTAAAAGCCTTTTGGCATAACATCTTTAGCTACCATAACAAAACAACTATAGAATCATAAATTTTGATTAAACTCTTACCCATGTCATCATAGTAATCAAGAGATAATATCCTTTGATTGATCCTACGAGAATCAAATGGGTAACATTCTCCTTGACCCCATAAGAGAAATAATCCCTTTATTGCCTAGGAGAACCAAATGAGATATATTCATCTTAGAACCAATATAATCCTAAGAAGATTGATCTTTCGGTTAGTCAAAGGAACCAAACGAAATATTCACCAAGACTTAAATATAAATCACAAGAAAAGGATCTCTTAATTAATCTTAGGAAGGCCCAAATGAAATATAGTTAAGAAATAAATGCCTTTCCTAATCACCAAATGATAAGGGATTAATCAAATCCCTAATCAGCCTCTAAACGTATGCAAACTCGAAACAAAAGAATGGATATGGCCTCATCTAATACATGATCATCCTTAAAATTACTTAGTTTGTAAAAGAAGATAAGTTTCTCACCTCTCCATTCCATGTGTGACAATAGGTAGAAAGTAGGATTATATAGTATGCTATGCATGACCATTTTTTACTTAAAGTTTCGATATGCTTAAGATTGATTCATAAGTGATCAACCAAATTATTAAACATTTGTATATAAAATACATCACATCAAAATCATCAACTATATTATGTAGAATAACTTATAATATTTTCAGAAGCAATTCGCACAAATCAAGCACAAGTACTTTCCCGATACTCCAAACACAAGTTAGTTGATTTATATATTTAAAGTGCTACTAACTATAACCACAAACAAGTAATACTCATCGTAGATACTCACCTAGCCATTTCCTATTACTCGTTGTAATAGTCTTTAGGTAACTTAAAGTCACAATCACCTAAAAGAATACAATTAAAAGTAAATGCTAGGTATACATATAAGATCTTCTTTACTTGTTATACTTTTATAGTTTTATGAAGTCTTTTAGTTAATTTGTGTAGTGTCTAAATCGTTCTTGCTTCATGTCTAAAGTCCCATTTGTCCTTATGTTCAAGTATTCCAATCCTTGTAATAGGCCTTCGTAATGGGTCCTTGTTATGGTCCAAATAGTCAAGGTAAAGAATATGTCTAAATGTGTCCAAGAGTCATATGTGAAGTTGTTCATACGTTTAAAAGTCATGAGGACTTCATAATAGTCTCTAGTTATGTATATGTCATAATAATTTGGACATGAAACTTTGGTATTAATATTTAGGCATGGATTTATCCACTTGTTTCTCATAAGTTTCATATTAGGTTGTTTTGAAAGGAAAGCATAATCTTTAAGTCTCGATATTTTAGAGATGTATACATATTGGATCCACAAATGAAATAAGGGACATTTTGATAAAGATAAAGGTTTCCTTTTTATAGAAAACATGTCTTTTAACTCTTTGGAGATTTTATACACAAGATGGATTTTCAAAGGAAATAAAAGAGATTTTGATAAAGGTATTAGTTTATTTGGTTTGCTTTCTATAATAACACATCCTTTAGGAAATAAAAGCTTTTGCTAATCAAAAGCTCAATTTTGAAAAATAGTTAATAAAGATAAGATTGAAACTTATTTGAAATATAACAGTAGGCGAAAAGCTTTTGGTTTGTCATATGTACGGTTTGAAGAGATTTTTAAAGAAAGGTTATAATAATGAAATTAATTATGGAAAACTTGCAGGTTTCATAAAATAGCTTTGCTAAAAGTACTTCTTGATTCATTAGGAATCTTGGAAAACTTTGGATAATGAAAGTTTATAGAAGGATCTTTTGATTTGAGAAGGATTTTATTAAATCAAAGATGGGTTGTTAGAAAATATTACTACCTTTTTTTTATTAAAAGTTGCTCTTGAAAATTCAAAAAACAACCTACTATGCTTATAGTTGACATTAAAGGTAAGGAGTTAGAGAAGAATGTTGGGATAAAGATAGTATGAAAGAGATGAATATAGTGGAATGTATGGACAAAAGGTGGTCCCAAAAATGGAAAAGCCTTCCTACATATAGTAGTTAGGAGATGGCTTTAATAATAGGTTAATGGTTGCTTAAAGAAATAAAACTCCTAAGTAAGTTGGCAATTTCTCATTTAATTTATCCTTATGTCCCTTTCATGCTTACATGTATGAATAGCTTTATAGGACAATAATGGAGGAAGTTAAAAAAGACATTTGAATGATAATTGTGAAACTTCTCCTCTAGCCAATTCTCACGTTACTTGTGGTGGTTGAAAGCCTTCCTACTTGTTTTGCATGTTGATCAACAAGTGTTCAAGGAAAGCGAGAATATATCTTTAAGGGGCTCATTTCTTTAGAATTTAATTGTAGTTAGATGTAACATTATTCTAAACACTTAATTAATATTTAGTTAGTTTAATTAATCTTCAACTTAAGAGGTCATAAGTTTGGTTTTGGTCATGTAAGTGTCACTTTCAATCTTAGCCACAATTATTTACTAATGTTAATTAACTTTGACTCCTTTTATATTTATCCTTAGAGCTTCTAAAATAAATTTAAGTGATATTCTTAGTAAGATCTTGTCCCTTCTATGGAGTTGAAGATTACTTAAAGAAATAAAAGTCCTACTTTGACTAATTGTCTTCCTCATGTTATTTTCATGCATGTATGGACGAGTGAGTGGTGGGGCAATATTGAAGTTGAATGAAAATGACATTTGGAAGACAAATTGGTTGCTTCTTCATTATCCAAAGCTCACACCACTTGTCCTCATGCATCCATCTATCTTATTTTCTATTATTTGATAAGTCTTGACTCTTATCTTGTATAATTTTGCATGCTTATGATAGGTTTACATAAGATATAATAAGCTTTTAGGTCTTACTATTTACTAAAATCTTTGATTTTTAGAAATCCTATTTTAAGACCAAAAGAGTTAATATTTGATAGTATTTATAAGGTTTACAAGTAATCTTGAGTATATCTCTCAAATTTCTCTTAGCAATTTTAGCCTATTTCAAATAAATCTCTAAATTATATCTTAGTGATTATGAGCCTATATCAAAATTTTTAAGGGTTTACACTTTCATAAATTTACAATATTTCGTTCATCGTAAAACATATTTTGAGTAGAGTTCAACCATGATCTTAGAGATTACAAACTATTTACAATATTCACAAGCTAAAAGACCAAAAGTACAAGTGTTTTTTTTTTTTCATTTTAAAGCTAGTACATTCCATTAAAACTAAACTCGGTTGATCTCAAGCATCTTAAAAAAGGCTGACTCCCTAATGTACTTAAAAGTCTTCCCCCAAAAGCTCAAACCTACTTCTAACTTGAGGATAAAACAAATTTATCACCTTAGCATATTGCTTAGTGAGAGTAAATACTAACGCCATACAAACAAGTGCATATCTTAACCATGTAACAAGTTATTATGATAATTATATTGACTTTAACATTCTAGTAACCAACGTATGCAATTTGAAGATGTCATGCTCATACATGTGATATGCATCGGTACCTATGTCTTATCTTAGCCCCAGCCTTAGACATTCGGCTAGTTGAGGTTGTTGGGCATCTGAATTACCTAATTTAGGAACCCAGGAAAAAGTTAACTCGAGTTAAGCTATCTAGATCTCTATATGCTTGAAAATCTAGATTTATAAATCAAGGTCTTTACTTAGGAAAAATCAAGTTTTAAAAAAAAAACATGACCCATAGGTTGTTTCATGCCATGCCATAAAATGCATCAATTAAACACTAAGCAACACTACAACTACTCACAAGTTACATGTTAAGTTTACGTTGTTTGATTTTACTTCATTTTTAACTCTAAAGGCTCAGTATTGGATTCACTTAAGTGAACACCTTAAGAAGCAAGGCTCGTACTTAGTTCTTCATCAAGTTGATTCAACAGTTATACTCAAACAATTGGCATGGTAGCGAACACCAAACTCAACATCAAACATAGCTCAATACATTATAAGCATGCTCAGTACATTGATTATAACACATCTTACAATTTCTCAAGTCAGCACATTCATATTAGCAACCAAGCACAATTAAAGAAATCAGTCAAGCAAGCTAGTAGCATACCACAAAAAGAGTAGTTATAATCTATTTGAAAACATAAGTATCTACTTACTATGGTCACTTAAAAAACTTCACTTAAACACTTAAACGTTGCACTGCTGATCCTCTTCCCATATCTCACCTAACAATAAGTACATGATATCTTAATTAATTACATGTTAAATATAAATTAAAATGAAAACTTACTTAAGTATTGAGTTTAGGTTTTGGGATCTTTTTCTAATAAAAACTCCCTTCTAAGATTTTTTTTTACTAAGGTTTTGACTAAGTTTCTGATTCTCTTCAAGTACATAAGGTTTCCTCCAATACACTTTTTGACCAAAATTCTGATTGACTTTCTTCCTCACAATTAAACCTAAAAATGCTAAAAATCACTTAATATACATAACATAATTTCTAATCTACTTTTTGATTAACTCTAGTTTATATACTTTATTACAACCAACTCTTTGACTCACGTTTTGTCCATTTAGCTTAATACATCCAACTTTCTATTTTACTTTTTGACTTCCCTGTTTTACTTTTGTAACTTACAAAATCACTCCAACATAACTCTAATCTATCACCCACTTATTTGAACAGAATACAATATCACCAAAAACCATTTTAAATACTCATGCATGTCATTTAAGTTACCAAAATACTTGATTTGAATAAAAGTATATATGGTTTTAGTTGAAAAACATGTAAATTCAGCCTGATACTTCTATATTTGACTTGTCAACCAATTTTTCTTGAAGATTTACACTTAACCCCTTCTATATATCATTGAAAACCATCATCTTGGCATTTCTCAACAAGAATTATGCTAAGTTCATGTAAGACACTTTAAGAAAATATACTTTCAGCCATTGTTTTAACAAAAACTGAAATTGCACAAAAGTTTGACTTTAAGATTTTGAAAAACAAATTATAAAGCATGAGAATATAACATTTAAGGAACTTACTCACAAAAATTTAGGCTGAAACTACATCTTTAAGGTTTTTGAAAACGTGATGAAAAAACAATTAATAGGACATTTTTCTTAAGGAGTTTATATTAGCACTCAAAATTCTAAAATCTAATTTTAAATTTGAATTTTACATGCAAAATATTTAGGAAAACCAAATTTCATAATTTTTGGATATTGAGTGATATTTTTAGCAAATTTTTGAAAAACATGGCCGGTTTCTAAACTCACTATCACAAGAATTTCCGAGCACTGTTGAGGGTAAAGGGTATGTCGGCCCACTTTAGCGTCTCCTCCTCCTTTAGACCATGGTGGTGGTTCACTCTCAGGCTGAGCTTACACAATGGAACTTGAAAACCTCTTATTTTAGCCTATTTTCTTCTATATTTTGTTTAAATTTTTCCTAAGCCTTCCTTACTCTATTTTGAATTTTCTAGAGTGTCTATTTGGCTAAACTAGTGAATGATGTTGACTTCCTGAATTTATATTATCATCTAGGTCAGTTGTGAATTTTTAAGGAATGACAAATGTCCTTTTCTTAGCTTTTCTCGAGTTATTAAGTGTCCAAGCCGTAGGATAGGTGTTAGACTATGTTCGTGTAGGTTTGTCATGCCCATTACAGCTTAAAAGCAATTACTTAGGCTATCCTTAATTATTTTTTATTCGTTTTGTATGATTATAGTATTAATTTACGTATATTTTGTATACTAAATATTAATTTTTCCCTATTTCGGTATTTATATGTTTTTATATATATACACATGACACTTATATTAATTATTTCACTTCTATTAGATCCAATTTATTATTTTTATAAGGTAAATAATTTATCTCTAATATCTCATTACGTCCTAAGACTCGTATTTTAGGTTAACAACACATATTTTCAACACTAGGTAAAATTATATTTTATTAAATTAAACATACTTTATTTCACTGAATACATTTTACTAAAGCTCTTTTTTAACTTTTATAACCTTATATTTAAATTTTACTTAATTTAGAGAACTTTTCCTAGAAGCCGTAAATTGTACTGACTTCGAGCAAGTAAGGTTTCGATTCAAAAGCCTATAAGCAAGACAACTAAACATACATGTCAGTATTTCCATATAAAAGTACACAAAGATATACATTAATTGTGGAGCATAATAACATAGAGTTAATTTCTTTTGAAGGCATATAGAAGTGAAGATACTTACAAAAGCAATCTCATAAAGTTCTATTCAAATACTCCTTTACTTAAAGACTTTTTAGTCTCATCCTCACTTTAAGCAAGCATTATTCAATACGACGCTCAATAGAACTACTATTTTTCGATGATCATATGGTATCTTATCTAAAATAATAATCTTTTCCATTATTGTTAATCTTCTACCGTTTAAAGAATACCATCTAGCATGCATAAATTAGCTTAGACCATCTTGTCAAAAGTTAGATTATTTGTAGTATAAAAAATCATATCTTCAAGCATTTGCATTCTTTTGAGTTTTATTATAACAGCCAAAATCTCTATCTTATTATAGTATGTTGCTACTACTCCTTTTTTTCTTTTAGAAGTGTGATTAATAGTTTTATCCATAAGGATATCCTCCTTCAAAACTTTTTTATATTATATATCAGGTATAGTATTAGTCAATTACTCTTCCTCCTTACATATTATGACCCTTTTTTTTTTAATAGTAGAGAAGAAGATAACAACAATGATGGTGGTGTTGATATCAACAAAAAGAAAGGAACTCCTCCTCTTCCTTCTTCTTCTTCTTCTTCTTTAAAAAATTTAAATTGAACAGTGAATAAAATAATAACTCGGTTGCCATGGTTATTAAATTTATTTAAGTTGTGCTATGCTTCTTTTACATTTCACTTATATTGATATCACCACCCATCATTCTACTTATAGCTCGGGGTAGGGAAAAAAGAAACTAATTAAACTGAACTAAATCGAATTGAAAATATGATTTTTTTTTACAATTTGGTTTAAAAAAATTCCTAATTTGAACCAAATTAAAAATTTATAATTAGTTTAAAAAAATAAATCAAACTGAATTAAACCATTTTATAGAAAACATAATGATATTTTACTTCAATTAAAGAATTTTTTTGTTATAATATAATACTTAGAAGAATTTTTTATTTATATTTATTGAAATGTATATGTATTAAATTTTTAATTAGCATATTGTATAAATTATATATGTACTTTAACTGAATGATTATACTATATTCTATCTTTGTAAATGATATTAAATATTAATAAATATTTGCAAATTTTCAGTCATGTGAATACTAATTTCATGGACCTCTATTATAATAATACTAATTATTTTTAAATCAATTCGGTAGTTTTTACATGAGATTACATATTTTGCAAATATACTTTTCTACACTAAAAGATTTGGTTCAATTCATAAACTAAATCGAAATTTTATAATTTAGAAAAATTCTCAATCCGAATCATATGGTATGGTTCAAAATTATAAACAACCTAATTGCATTTTTATGGTTTGGTTTGGAGAAAAAACCAAACCAAACTGATCCACAACTACCGTTACTTATAGCTATAATTTTTTTTGCTATACTTTTTCTAGGCTTGTGCTTGTGTATAGTAACACAAAATAACTCATTTAGGTTCTAACTTCAAACATCAGGTTTATGACAATGCTTTAAAAAGTTGAAGATTCAATTTATAACCTAAACTTTTAACTTGTCAAATTCGATACTTGATTAAAACTTTTCATGTTTTATCGTCATTGCTTGTTGCACATATATATATCAACATTGTATCTCACTTTAACTGGTGACCAGATTATGCAGGAGGTAACAATGATTGAAAAAGTTTCAATAAGATACCAAATTTGACATATTGGAAATTCATATAACAAATTGAATTTTCGACTAAAGTTCAGGTGGTGTTAGTGATGTTATCCAAAAGAATAACAATAACAACTAATGCTCTAATGGCATATAATAGTATATAGTTGAAATGGTTATTCCAATATTTGGTTGGTGGAAATGAAATTCCTTTACTAGGTTTGACAAAATAGTTTAGAAATATGAACTAAATAATTTTTTTTCATTAAAAATAAAAAGAGTTCAATAACTTAAAAAGTATAAAAATACTTTAATGACATGTCTATCTAACTTGAGTATGGTTGATAAAATAACTAATTTTTCCCTTACAAATCTATTCTTACATTTGATTGGTTGGATAGCCATTCCATGAAAGAAATGAAAAATTTTAGCTCCTTTATAAAACTAAAAATATAATTATTCTTTAATTATTTCTGTAACTACTCGACAATGAGATCTTAAACGAACTATGAGAGGTAGATATTACATTTCTATTATATTGTTTAATAATTGCAAATTTATCTCTTCTTTATTCCATTCCACAAATCAAACATATCATAAATGTAACCTAATAAATTTTTTTTGCATGAACTCTTAGAAAACTAATATATAGAATTTACAAAATAAATAAATAAATAAAAATATCGAATAATGGTGAAAGAATTAAACATAATTTTATGGACATTATGTGTATCACTTAAATTAGTATAAAGGCCGATTTCAAACCATTAACTAGCCGAGACTAGCTCGGCTTGGTTTTGGATGGGCTTGACCTAGCCATTAAATTGTTAGGCCCTTAAGGCTTAAGTGGTTCAACATGCAGAAACTGATGGGTTAGTCGAGCCCCGAACTAGTTGGTTGACCAGTTGATTTGCTTGTTGGTTCGAAGCTAAGCCACCCTTGAAATTTAAGAAAATATATACATATAAATAAAATAAAATATATTATACATATATACTATATATATAGTGCAAAATAATATGTATATACTATATATAATATCTAATATACTATATATACAATATACTATATAAATATATAATGCAAACAAGTATATATTATATATAATATATAATAATTAATATACTATATATATACACACTATAACATATATAGTATATATTATACCATATATAATCTACTATATATATAATATTATATATATATATATATATACACACACAATATAACATACTATATATAATATTAACATGTGGTAAGGAAAATTCGATTCACGAGCATCAATATTAACATGTTGACATAAAGTTTTGGATTTAATTAGAAAAAAAAAGAGAGAAATAAATAAATATATCACAAATTATTTATAATAATCGATAGAAATTCAGGAAAAGAAAAAAATTATTTATAATATTTGAGGAAATTTAAATAGAAAACAGTTCAATTGAATTGACCTATGAACATGTAGTTGAAGGCCAGGTTGAACCGATGCACAGGTTTAGTATGACTTCAACTTCAAGTACGAGTTCAATATTATTTCATACACCAACCATCTATATATTCCATAAAAAGTGTTTCTTTATGAAATATAACCTAAAAACTAAAATGAGAACATAATATTCTTTTAACATAATGTCAAGCCCTTCTATTTAATCCAAAAGCCTATTAAGAAGACAACTAGAGATATAAGTCAATATTTCCATATGAAAATCCATTTAATCCAAAAGTCTATTGTAAACACTCGATTTTTGCTCATATTAGTTATAATTTTTGTTTTTAGAGTCGTAATTTAGGAAATAAAAAAAATTATAAAAAAAAGACAAAAAATAGAAAATTGTTAGAAAAAAGAAAAAATTTGAAAAAATTAATTTGATGGAATCTTGACTAAATAGTTATCGAAAAAAAAAAACAAAACAAATCTGATACGATGATGTTAAATCTAATAAAATCAAGATTTGTAAGATTCGAATCTAGTTTGAATCTTTATCAATTTAGATTCGATTTGATTCAAAAGATTTGTTTTCGAGTTTTATAAATAGGGGTTGTATGGTGCGAGCCAAAGAGAATAATTACACATTTGTTAAAAACATGCTCGAACCCACTCTTTAGACCAATTCTATAGTTGTGCCCGCGATAGGACTAAAGATCCAATCTATTCTCTTTCATTAGCTTTGCGTACTTTACTTTGCAGATATATAATAGTGGTTTTTAATTATTGTCTATAGCTTGTTTTATTTATTTATTTTATATGCGTAGTTATTTTTAAGACTTGTACTATTTTTTTTTATCATGTCTTTAATTACCAGTAATTAGTTATAGCATTAGTGTCTAGTAAACATGTGTTAAGTTAAATTTTAGTTTTTTTTTTTTTTACATTTCATATTTTCAAAATGACGTTTTTATAAAATCTCATATTTTATAAAATCTCGTTCTTTGCATATTGTATTAATTTAGAAAAATTGTATTAGGCATGTTAGGGTTTTTTAGATAAAAAAAAATCATTTTGATGCTCATAAAATAAAAAAAAATATTTAATTAAATTCTTTTTTACAATGAGACATCTTTCTATAGTTTAGGCTTGTTTCCCATAGTTTAAATGTCTTTTCCATAGTTTAGGTTTCTTTTCCATAGTTTAAACATATTTTTCATGGTTTAGACATCTTTTCTATGGTTCAGACTTCTTTTCTATAATTTAGATTTCTTTTTATGGTTTAAACATCTTTTTCATAGTTTAGACATCTTTTCTACGGTTTAGACTTCTTTTTTATAATTTAGATTTTTTTTTCTATGGTTTAAACATTTTTTCTATGATTTAGATATTTTTTCTATGGTTAGACATCTTTTCTATGGTTAGGAAATTTTTCTTTTCTTTTTTTTTTTAATGTTTTAAGCATCTTTTCTATATAAAAGATTCATCATGTAGAACATTACATATTTCATAAAAATTGCATTTTTAGGTCTTTAGGGTTTTTCTTGAAAATAAAAAAATTATCACTTAGTTATTTTTAAATACAAATCTTAATTTGAGACTTTTCAAAAATTAGGTTTTTAGGTTTTTTTTTTATAATTAAGAATAAAAATTAGGCTTTTAGAGATTTTTGTTAATAAAAATAAAATGGTTAATAAAAACGCAAATTCAACCAATCATTTTTTTTTATAAATAGAACCAACACATTAAAGTTTTTGGAAAGAACTATGATCGTCTGATCCCGACTAGCGGGTACGTAGGCACCTTCGGGGCGATGATAAAATATGTAGAAATTTAGGTCTTTTTTTTTTCTCTCTTTTGATTTTATTTATTTATTTATTTTTTAAATATTATAATTCGAAAAATAATCCTAATTTCGGTAAATAGATAGTGGTACCGATTAGGGTTTAATAGGTTAGCCCCCGAACTCGGAACACTCTAATTTTTCATTCAAATTGAAATCAAAGACCGGTAGCTAAATCGTAATTAATCCATCCAATTGGTTACGGTTTCTTTTCTTTTCCCGACTTTGGTCGGGTGACGACTCCAAAAATTATTTTCAATAAAAAACTGGAATTTCTCAATTTCTTTAGTCGATGATTAATATTAAATAGGTTACGGTTTAGTATTAATTAGGAAATGAGAAATTAATTTTAAATAAAAAAAAATCGAAAAATCAAGCTCGACAATTTGGCAACTCCATTAGGGACCGCTAAAGGGTTAGCCATTAGAAGTTGTCGAAAATAGGATTATTTAAAAAAATAAATAAATAAAAAGATGAAGTAATAAAAATAATAAAAAAGAACTTAGGTATGTTATTTATTTGTTTTATTTATTTATTTTTTACTAACATTTTTTTTGTTGTTGCAATTTATTTAAGGGGGAATTTTAGGGGGATTTACTGTTATTTTGTTTTTCTACATCATAAATGCATGGTAGACACGGTCAGAACCAGATCGTCTTAGGACCTTAGGAGGGGGGCCATTGTGTAAGCTTCGGATATTGTAGGGTAACCACCTTCCAAGGTCGATCAGGTTACCCCACTCAAATTCACATGCGATTACAAAATCATTGCTTTGAAAAACATAGTGGTTGCAGAACTTGAGAACCTTTAGAACCCACATTTTTGCATTACAGGAAAACCTTTCTTTCAAAAAAAAATTTACAAGAACCTATGATGTGGCAGACCTAAATGGATAAAGCTAGTTATGAAGTTGTAGTTGTAATATTTCTTTGTAAATAATTTGTAATAATTCAGTGTAAAGTTTATAACAAGTGATGATTGTAATTTTGATTTTTTCTTTTTTTACATAACTATGGCTAGATCGAGTTAAGGGGCTTCCAAACAGATCCACGTCTATCCACTTCATTGGCCTTAAAAGATACTCTAGATATGGATCTAACTTTTTAGCCCAAATAAATAAAAATTCATTAGGAACAACATTGAGCTCATCTTGCCCCTATAGAAGAGCCCTATAAATATTACTATAGTAAAGGTTTTAGTACATCTATTAAGGATCGAATCTATCACTTTGAGCCTACATCAATTGAGTCAAACCTTCACGAAGTAAATAAATAGAAAACAAAAAAATAAAAATAAAAAAGGAAGCCAAACGAAAAGAATCAAACTTGTAAAATAACAGGTAGTTATCATTGTGCCTAGTATTCTACCAACCAGAGATATTCATTCTTTTAGGTAAATTTAGCATTTTGCAAATAGCCTTCTTCATTTTGAATAAATAAGATTTAGATATTTTCGTTGTTTAATCTTTTTCCTTTAGAATTCCTAATTTGTAAATAGACCCTCAATAATGTTGTTTTAGGTTTGTATATACAATTCTAGTAAAGCAACTCTCCATTTACAATTTCATCACTTAGTCTTTGTAACACAAAAGCCCTAACTTTTCCTCTCTCTCTTTCAAAAAAAAAAAAAAAAAAAAAGAAAGAAAGAAAGAGAAAAGAAAGAAAAAAGAAGGAAAGGAAAGAAAAGAAAAAGAAAGAAATTTGCTAACAGTTACAAATCCTTATAGGGTTCGAGACAAACACAATTACTTAGCCCATTAAGGCAGCTAACCTAAATAGACCCACTTGGCCCGAGAAAACAACCAACCAAACTCGAACCCTAGCCCATCAAGATGATTCAACTAACTCAAAGCCCCCGAGCTGTCGAGTCTAAACACAAATCAAGTCAAAACACGAGATTATGAAATACTATCTTAAGCTTGATCCTCGGTACCAACAAAAAGGGCAATTCATTAGTTCCTTCCACTTCAAAAGTTGTCAGTTCCAGCCCATTCGAACTCTAAAGAACCTAACCTAAAATCACATATGGAAGCTTAAGGGCGTTAAGACCTATAAGTCTGGGGTATGGGGCATTTAGTCTTTGAAATTTCACAACCGAGGCATGTTCCAAGGAATTGGAGAGTAACGTCCGTCATCCCCTTAAGGTCAATCCATCCTTATGTAAGAAATTGGTAACTCACTTTTAAAAAGTTTTGAATGAAAAGAGGCGAGCTATATCCTATACACTAACCCTTAAATACTTTGAGAGTTAAGAGACATCATGGTGAGGATATTTTAGACTCATTCCTTAAAGGAGGTCTATTTTGAATTTGATACGTAGATTAGAATGAAGTTAGGCATTCATTTTCAAATCACAAACACAATTATCCTTTGATAACTCGTTGGACTGATCTGGAGTCACTTCAAATGTAAAACCTGTCAAGAACCAGCCTACAGTGGGGCAATTCGGAGGTTAGGGTCATTAATTAGGAGAAATGGATAAAACTGATTTGTGCTTACCCTAGTAATAACAATTTAAGGATAATTTTTGTTTTCGATAAATTGTTCTCTTTGAAGAAGAGCCATTTTTCCAAATACCCCAAAGGCCATACATACCTTACTCTGAACCTATACTTATGGATTTAGAGCTTTGATTTATCTAGAGATAAAAACTTGACAAAAGAGATAGTTATTTTTGGGGAGAGAAAAGAAAGAAATGAAACAAAATAAAAAAAAAAAACAAAAAACAAAATAAAAAAGAAAAAGAAAAAGAAAAGGAAAAAGAAAAAAACTAGGAAAAAGGAAAATGAAGAAATACCTAAATATTGGGCTTGAGAAAATCCCCAATCAAAAAAGGCCCAAGTTGCTCTAAAAACAAAAGGCCTTAAATCGCATTTCTAACCAAAAACACAAAACCTCATATTCATTCAGAATCATGTTCTCAACCACAAACCAAAAACTCCATATTCTATTCAAAATCATACTCCAAATCATGAACATAAACCCTTTCTATCCACTTGATTCTCAAACACAAGACCTTCCCACCCACATTCCCTCTCTACTTAAAGCTCTTTTAATTTTGAAGAATAATTTATCTAAGATAAAAATTATTTTTGAAACTGGGGTAAGCACACCTTTAGTTCATTCCTAAGGGTTCTTGACTTGTACCCCCTAGGTTGGACGAAAGCACTTCTTTCAAAATAGGCCCTGTCAATTGACTTCTTTTGAAACCATTTGACCAAAAGCCCAATTTACAATACTGAACCCAAAAAGACCTAACAAATCGATCAGAGCGTATCACTTACAAACTGGATTATAATTTTTGGAATAGTAATTAAGAGTGAAATTCAGATCGAGAGTGCGTAAGGAAGTCCTCTTTGACTAGACTAATCATAAGTTACCTTTTCCTTACAAAATGAATGTTTAAGGCCTATCCAAGAAGCTCATTATTTACGTTACAAACTAAGGTGGATATGAGATACCCTACATGATTATAGCGTTTTCCTTTTAAATAGAAATTTGTATCCGTTAGCAAACTTTCAAGGAAAAAGAAAGGAAAAAAGAAAATGAAAAGACATGAAAAGGAGAGAGAGAAAGTGGAGGCTTGTTACAAGTTTTTCCATTCATTTTCCAATCCATTTCATCCATAGTAGCCAGATTTTCAATTCATGTTATAAACAGTTTTCACCAAATTCCTCGTTTGTAAATTTCTCAAATCAAGAGTTTTTTTCGAGTCGGCTATGTTCCTTAGTTTTACTTTCAACTATCAATAGAGTTTAAGCGAGTTCGAAGGGTGCTTACCCATTATCCATTTTCTCAAGGATATAGTCAGCTCATAAAGTACTGTTCCTATCCATATCTTCTTTAACACTTCAATTAACTTATGGAGCGCTATCCAGATTCATATTTTCATTTAAGGATTTAGCTAGCTCATAGAATGCAGTCCCAATCTAAAATTTCTTAAGCTTCTGGCTGGCTCCCAAAACATAGTCCCAATCTAGAGTTTCATAGGCTCTCAGTCGCCCAACTTATAATCCTTTAGGGATTTAGCAAGCTTATCGAGTGCTATCTCAATTCAAAGTTTTCCTTCATTCTTTAGGTCTTTATTAGCTCAAAGGGCGCTTTGATCGCCTTGGTTAGTCAGCTCATCAAGACACGACCAAGTTTTCCTTATTTTTAGGTCTTAGTCAGTTCAAAGGGCGCTTTGACCGCCTTGGTTAGTCAGCTCATTAGGGCACGACCAAGTTTTCCTCATTTTTAGGTCTTAGCTAGCTCAAAGGGCACTTTGATCGCCTTGGTTAGTCAGCTCATCAGGGCACGACCAAGTTTTCCTTCATTCTTCAGGTCTTAGCCAGCTTAAAGGGTGCTTCAACCGCCTTGGTTAGTCAGCTCATCAGGGCACAACCAAGTTTTCCTTCATTCTTCAGGTCTTAGCCAGCTTAAAGGGCGCTTTGACCACCTTGGTTAGTCAACTCATTAGGGTACGATCAAGTTTTCCTTATGTTTTAGGTCTTAGCCAGCTCAAAGGGTGCTTTGACCACCTTGGTTAGTCAGCTCATTAGGGCATAACCAAGTTTTCCTTATGTTTTAGGTCTTAGCCAACTCAAAGGGCGCTTTAACCGCTTTGGTTAGTCAGCTCATCAGGCTACGACCAAGTTTCTTCATTCTTTAGGTCTTAGCCAGCTCAAAGGGCGCTTTAACTGCCTTGGTTAGTCAGCTTATCAGGGCACAAACAAGTTTCTTAGCTAGCTCAAAGGGCGCTTTAACTGCCTTGGTTAGTTAGCTTATCAGGGCACAACCAAGTTTCTTCATTCTTTAGGTCTTAGTTAGCTTAAAGGGCACTTTGACCGCCTTGGTTAGTCAGCTCATCAGGGCACAACTAAGTTTTCCTTCATTCTTCAGGTCTTAGCTAGCTCAAAGGGCGCTTTGACCACCTTGGTTAGTCAACTCATTAGGGTACGACCAGGTTTTCCTTATGTTTTAGGTCTTAGCCAGCTCAAAGGGCGCTTTAACCGCCTTGGTTAGTCAGCTCATTAGGGTATAACCAAGTTTTCCTTATGTTTTAGGTCTTAGCCAACTCAAAGGGTACTTTGACCGCCTTGGTTAGTCAGCTCATCAGGCTACGACCAAGTTTCTTCATTCTTTAGGTCTTAGCCAACTCAAAGGGCGCTTTAACTGCCTTGGTTAGTCAGCTTATCAAGGCACAAACAAGTTTCTTAGCTAGCTCAAAGGGCGCTTTAACTGCCTTAAAACTGCCTTGGTTAGTCAGCTTATCAGGGCACAACCAAGTTTCTTCATTCTTTAGGTCTTAGTTAGCTTAAAGGGCGCTTTGACCGCCTTGGTTAGTCAGTTCATCAGGGTACAACCAAGTTTTCCTTCATTCTTCAAGTCTTAGCCAGCTCAAAGGGCGCTTTGACCGCCTTGGTTAGTCAGCTCATTAGGGCATGACCAAGTTTTCCTTCGTTCTTTAAGTCTTAGCCAGCTCAAAAGGCGCTTTGACCACCTTGGTTAGTCAGCTCAACAAGGAACAACCAAGTTTTCTTTCATTTTTTAGGTCTTAGCCAGCTCAAAGGGCGCTTTGACCGCCTTGGTTAGTCAGCTCATCAGGGTACGACCAAGTTTCCTTAGGTTTTAGGTCTTAGCCAGCTTAAAAGGCGCTTTGACCACCTTAGTTAGTCAGCTCATTAGGGTACGACTAAGTTTTTCTTCATTTTCAGGTCTTAGCTAGCTCAAAGGGCGCTTTGACTGCCTTGGTTAGTCAGCTCATCAGGGCAAGACCAAGTTTTCCTCATACTTTAGGTCTTAGTCAACTCAAAGGGTGCTTTGACCACCTTGGTTAGTCAGCTTATCAGGGCACGACCAAGTTTTCCTTCATTCTTCAGGTCTTAACCGGCTCAAAGGGCGCTTTGACCGCCTTGGTTAGTCAGCTCATTAGGGCACAATCAAGTTTTTCTCATTTTTAGGTTTTAGCCAGCTCAAAGGGCGCTTTGACCGCCTTAGTTAGTCAGCTTATTAGGGCATGATCAAGTTTTTCTCATTTTTAGGTCTTAAGCAGCTCAAAGAGCGCTTTAACCACCTTCGTTAGTCAGCTCATTAGGGTACGACCAAGTTTCTTCATTTTTGGGTCTTAGCCAGCTCAAAGGGCGCTTTGACCGCCTTAGTTAGTCAGCTCATTAGGGCACGACCAAGTTTTTCTTCATTCTTTAGGTCTTAGCCAGCTCAAAGGGTGCTTTGACCGTCTTGGTTAGTTAGCTCATTAGGGCACGACCAAATTCTCATTATTCTTTTTAGGAATTCTTATTAGCCTACAAAGGCGCTACCCCTTGCTATCCTTCGTTTCAAACTAATCGTTGTCAAGTGTCTTAACGCTCCTTAGGATAAAATTGTCCCAAGGCAAAAACGGTGTCTTTTTTGTCTTTGTGGTAAAGTTTTATTTAAACTTCATCACAAAGAGAGGCAGTTGTAGACACTCGATTTTTGCCCATATTAGTTATAATTTTTGTTTTTAGGGTCGTAATTTTGAAAATAAAAAAAATAATAAACAAATTGAAAAATTATAAAAAAAGACAAAAAAAAATAGAAAATTGTTAAAAAAAGAAAAAAATTGAAAAAATTAATTTGATGGAATCTTGACTAAATAGTTATTGAAAAAAAAAAAACAAAACAAATCTGATACAATGACGTTAAATCTGATAAAATCAAGATTTGTAAAATTCGAATCTATTTTGGATCTTTATCAATTTAGATTCGATTTGATTTAAAAGATTTGTTTTCGAGTTTTATAAATAGGGGTTGTATGGTACGAGCCAAAGAGAACAATTACACATTTGTTAAAAATACACTCGAACCCACTCCTTAGACCAATTCTATAGTTATGCTTGCGATAGGACTAAGGATCCAATCTATTCTCTTTCATCAGCTTTGTGTACTTTGCCTTGCAGGTATATAATAGTGGTTTTTAATTATTGTCTATAGCTTGTTTTATTTATTTATTTTATATGCGTAGTTATTTTTAAGACTTGTACTATTTTTTTTTTATTTTTATCATGTCTTTAATTGCTAGTAATTAGTTATAGCATTAGTGTCTAGTAAACATGTGTTAAGTTAAATTTTAGTTTTTTTTTTTAGATTTCATATTTTCAAAATAACGTTTTTATAAAATCTCATATTTTATAAAATCTCGTTCTTTGCATATTGTATTAATTTAGAAAAATTGTATTAGGCATGTTAGGGGTTTTTAGATTAAAAAAAAATCATTTTGATGTTCATAAAATAAAAAAAAAATCTTTAATTAACTTCTTTTTTACAATGAGACATCTTTTCTATAGTTTAGGCTTGTTTTCCATAGTTTAGATGTCTTTTCCATAGTTTAGGTTTCTTTTTCATAGTTTAAATATATATTTTCCATGGTTTAGACATCTTTTCTATGGTTCAGACTTCTTTTCTATGGTTCAGACTTCTTTTCTATGGTTTAAGCATCTTTTTCATAGTTTAGACATTTTTTCTATAGTTTAAACATTTTTTCTCTAGTTTAGACATCTTTTCTATGGTTTAAACATTTTTTTCATAGTTTAGATATCTTTTCTATGGTTAGGAAATTTTTCTTTTCTTTTCTTTAATGTTTTAAGCATCTTTTCTATATAAAAGATTCATCATGTAGAACATTGCATAATTCATAAAAATTGCATTTTTAGGTCTTCAGGGTTTTTCTTGAAAATAAAAAAATTATCACTTAATTGTTTTTAAATAAAAATCTTAATTTGGGACTTTTCAAAAATTAGGTTTTTAGTTTTTTTTTTTTTATAATTAGGAATAAAAATTAGGCTTTTAGGGATTTTTTTTAATAAAAATAAAATGGTTAATAAAAACGCAAATTCAATCAATCATTTTTTTTATAAATAGAACCAACACATTAAAGTTTTTGGAAAGAACTACAATCGTCTGATCCTAACTAGCGGATACATAGGCACCTTCGGGGCGACGATAAAATATGTAGAAACTTAGGTCTTTTTTTTTTCTCTCTTTTGATTTTATTTATTTATTTATTTATTTTTAAATATTATAATTCAAAAAATAATCCTAATTTTGGTAAATAGATAGTGGTACCCGTTAAGGTTTAATAGGTTAGCCCCCGAACTCGGAACACTCTAGTTTTTCATTCAAATTGAAATCAAAGACCGGTAGCCAAATCGTAATTAATCCACCCAATTGGTTACGGTTTCTTTTCTTTTCCTAACTTCGGTCGGGTGGCAACTCCAAAAATTATTTTCAAGAAAAAACCGGAATTTCTCAATTTCTTTAGTTAAGGATTAATATTAAATGGGTTATGGTTTAGTATTAATCAGGAAATGAGAAATTAATTTTAAATAAAAAAACCGAAAAATCAAGCTCAACACCTATTAGCAAGACAACTAGTGATACACGTCAACATTTTCATATGAAAATCCACAAGAATATACCTTGATTATGAGGCATAACAACATGAAGTTAATTTGTTTTGACGATATATAAAAGCAAAGATATTTACAAAAGCAATCTCATAAAGTTGTATTCAAATACTCCTTTACTCATTATTTTTTGAAACCATCATTACTTTAAGCGAGTATCAATCAATAGGATACTAAATAGAACTAACATTTTTGGAGGATAATATGGTATATTGTCTAAAATAATATTTTTTTCCATTCTTGTTAATCGTTCTATCATTTAAAAAATACCATCTAAAACAAATCTTAAGCTATGAACTTTTAAACATTTTATCATTAGTATGCATTTCATTACATTTCAATGATTTACTTTAAACCCTAGAATTATAATTGTCACGAACTTGCTTTAGTTTTTGTTTGAATTCATTTTTTTTTATTTGTTTGTTTGTTATGTAAATATCATGATTCATATGTTTTATAAGTCAGTTTTTAAATGCAATAGTGTAATTGTAGATCTTATTGTATATTTATGTGGTTATATATAATGCATTTTAGGTGTTTGTTCAAATGTCTCTTATAGTTTATAGACTAAGCAAGTAAGCAATTTTTTGTGCTATAAAATGAAGATGGAAGACTATGTTGATGGTGATGTAATATTATGTGGATAGATTGAAAATAGTAGGTTTTGTGAAATTTTTAGTCTCTCCATGGAAATAATGTAAGAGAAAATTAGTGTCTGGAGTATGATAGGGGCTTGGTTATATAGCTAAAGATAAGAATTAATGCCAACTATGCCAAATTTGTGCAAATGATCTGTGGGAGGGTTAGGATATTACATAGGTATCCTAATGTTTCTAAGGGAGCCGTTTCCTGTTCTTTAGTTACCATGAGGCATGATGATGATATTGAGAATTTGATTGAAATGGCTAAAGCTCTTAGAAGAGAGGCACCACATGACTTTGTTGAACATATGGGAATGGGCACAAAAGACGAGTGGAAATTTGAAGAGGATGAGGATGAAGATGATGTGTCAAATGAGAACATTTGAATTGATTTATGCTTGCAACACATCCCCAAAGCTTAAGCTCAATTTAATGTAGCCAATGGAAGTCTTAAGACATCCTTAAAAGTTCTTATGGAGATGGATGTTAGGGACTAAAACCAAATGTAGAAGAGCACAATAGGAGAAGGTGTTTAAAGAGGAATTACCAAGGTAATTGAAGTAGATTTGAATATATAAATGTTTTTTTCTTTTGTTAATTCATTTAGTAATGTTTAATGAAGATCAGCTTTGTTTGTATTACTAGTTAAGCCATGTATAATGTACACTAACCTCTTGTGTTTAATTTTATAGGCTAAATAGAGCTCGGACCTATTGACAGATCAATTCTCATAAGATAAGACACACATGGATCATATAGAGTTTGGGAAGGTCATGTAAGGGAGCTCGTTTTATTAAAATAATGATATTTATTAAATTGAGAGTTACTCATCCATGATCGTTGTTCATTTTCAAGATCAATCATGGCTTATGTTACAGCATTGAGAGGAGGCACTTAGGCGCGATGAGGCATGTAATGAAATCCTATTGGACGTACGCATGAGCCTTAACTGAAGTAGGTCAAGTTTAAGGGTTGAGTTGTCTACTATTTATCTAACTTGACTAACACATGATCACCATCAACAGTTGGAGATGGTAAAGGCATACTTTCCATCTAGCTCATGGAGAGATTACCTATACTCCCTAGGATGTGGAGGCGTAATTTGGTTCCCCCATTCATGGCTTACTAATGACTTGAAGCACAATCCAACATTTGCATCATATTGTTTAGTGTTATTCTTGACAATAGATGATGAGAATTAGATAAATGGACCCTTGACCCAAGCCTAAGCTCGAGGTCTTGAAGGATTGATGTAGCGGATTCTCTTATTTCAGTCAACTTCAACCAAGGTTGAGCTAATCCTCACTGCCAAACAACTTCACATGTCGACTTAAACAACTTCAGCTTTGTTAACCATTGTATGCCAGTATGATTCATATTTCCTTGATTACTCAGCTAGCCCTATTGTCTGCTCTATTCTATCTATGTTGATCACTAGCTCAGTAGTAACTATGTTGAGGACCCCGGAATGCATCTAAGCCTACATCTCCTTAGGAGAATCCCCAAGTCTACTTGGCACTTTTGTTCTGCAACCTCTAGCTTGACCATACAACTCTGTCTATTTCTTCTAGAAGTGCCCCAATAACTGATCACCATGTATCCAATCCTTATGTAAAGGGATTTACTGCACTAATCACTAATTTCTTTGATTTTTCTTTTGTACCCTTTATTATTTTTTATACATTATTTCTTTTAGACAATACCCTTTTTGTCTTTTCCATTTTAAAAAGATTACCCTAATATTTCAGTTATAAAGACCCTTATAATATGTAGCCGCAACAATGAGAATCCACATATTGATTATATACTACTTCTTGTGAGCTACTAAGCTCCTTTCCCAACTCTTATCATAATCTTTAAGCAAGGTTTAGTGGCAAGTGGCCTCATTAAGCTACTTATGCGTCATATCAAGATAGTTTTCTGAGTTTGCAGAGTTTCCTTAATACATCATATCCCTAGAATCTTTCATGAGTTTTGCTTTTTCTTCCTTTTATTTACCCTTGTTTTGTGCATTTCTTTACCTTCCTTTTTAAGCTTTTTGAAAGCTTGGACCCACCCCGATATAGTAGCCCTTCTTTGCCTTTGGCATGACTTATTAATAGGCAAATTAAGGATGATGTATTTTGTTTAACTAATTGTGGAACAAACTTCAATTCTAGCCTTTTAGGGCTAAACAAGGAGCAGGTCAAGTTTTCATTGTACAGCTTATGTGGAGATTTGTGTTTATTGATAAATCCAATTCTTTTGTCAATGTTATGTTCCTACTATTGTTAAAAGACTTTTGTACAATAAGGTAATGTAGATGGGTGGCTAGTCATTTAACATGGTTATATCGACAATTGTGCCCTATGTCTAGGTCTACAGCTCAAGAGATAGAGAGTGATGTTAATCTAACCTACCAAAAATCCTAAGATTGTCTAGATAAGTGCACTTATTGATATAATATTATAGTGAATATTAAAATTGAGTGCCATTCCTTCAGAAACTACAGGTATTAGAACTTTACCCCTCAACCATTGTTTAACCTACAAATTTAAATAAAAAATGAATTAAAAAATTATTAAATCAACTAAAACTAATTAAATGAAATTAAAAGAAGTAAATTGTAAAGCAAGAAAAAATTATGAACAATCAAGAACTTAATATAAATATTGTACCAAAACTTTGAATCCCTCTAAGAATAACCATGTAAGTAAAATAAAGACACCATCTTTATTCATTATTTCATTAGACTATGAGAATTCCTAAACCGAATTAATATCTTTTTTAGGATTGTTAACTTTTGACCCTAGCTTAATTAATTAGAATCTCTTCCTAATTAAAATCCATAGAATTACATTATTATATCTTAAATTATGCCATTAGGTTTGACCCTAATTGAGACAAGTTACATCATTCTATCTCTTTGCTTGTAACCCTTTCCAATTATGCTAAATCTTTCATACATAGGATTCTTTCTCCATATATGAAGTCAAACAATTGAACTAACACACCAATACATTGATTGAAGACAAACAAGAAACACATAATTAGGTCTCTATGGAATAAAGAGTTAATTGACTTAAAAGAAAAGAATATACTGCATAGTCTTCTTAAGGTTCATCTATCAAGTTACTAATGTTTAGAAAATCAAAAGAAGAATCTAGAATAAAAACAAAATATTCCGTGAAAGTCCTTCTTGATCATTGATTCCTATACTTCAATTGATTCACCACAAACAAGAAACATATAATTGGATCTCATTAATAAATGATTTGAAAGAAAAGCATAGACTACATAGTCTTCTTAAGGTTCATCTATCCAGTTACTAACATATCACACTTTTAATATCATGTTTAGAAAATCAAAAGATGAATCTAGAATAAAAAGGAAATATTCCATGAAAATCCTCCTTGATTGTTGATTCTTGAACTTTAATTAATAGAAATTCTCCTTAGGTTACTTTCTTGCCTCTAATGAGTTCTCTTGAGTGCATCTAAAAAGCGTAACCTTAAGTCTAGCACTTCCTCTTTTAATAATTCGCAATAACTAAGAGTAATACTCTTAGCTTAAGGTTAATTGTGCTTATAACCATGTCAATCATTTCAATTAAATTTCATGAGATCTAGAGTAGATCTTGGAAAAATCATAAGGTTAACATAGGCATGCTCCTCCCATGCATCTCTCTAACCTCTTAACAACTCCAACTTAACATACATTTTCTAAGTTTATTTAGTGTTAGTTTATACCTTAATCTAGTTAATTTTGTATTATTTCGAGCTTAATTCGTTTAAATTTCATTTTTAGGGACTTTAGAGTATTTTATGAAGTTTTGAAAATTTTTAGTCATTTAATGAGTAATTTAAAGCAAAAGCATTAATCACGGAATGAAGCAAAGAAAGTTTGAACACAAATAGAGCAAAGAATAGAGTCTAGCTTCACTTGAATGATGATTTTAGATTAAGTTTTAGAAGTTTTAAAGATATTTTGGATGAATTTTGAAGCTTTGGAAAGGATTATACTTATGAACAATGAATGTGCATTCAAATCGCAAGCAAAGGAGTGAGAAACAAAGTCAAAATTGGTATCTAGGAATGATCATGGTGGTCACTATGATGAGAAATTTTATCAATTTTGAAGCTTTTGTGCAAATAATAAGTACACACCCAGCTACTACGACTATATACCTAAGGCATGGTTGTCCCTGACAAGCAAATCTTTATTTTTGCAATGCATTTTCTATTTTAGGATATGTAATATTCATTAAATCTTTTATTTTGTTAAGTCTCTCTTCATAAACCTAGCCTTACTTGTTATAGATAAATCTTTGTGCTAGAGTTTTTAGAGAGAGCCCCCCTTTAGTAAAGTTATAATCTAGAATTATAGTGGGGGTCTCTCAATTTATTTTTCCTTTCTCTTTTATTATGTTGTTATTCTTTTAATTTGTTCTAAGTGAATATTGTTGAAATCTAGTTCCTTCTTGCAAGAACTATTCTATCTTTTTATGATTTTATTCTTTGGTGATTTAATTACATTGAATATATTATCCTCAATTAGTAGTGCTGTGGTTACTAATTTGACATCTGAGTTTATTGTAGAGTCATGAGGCCTGCAATAAATATACAAGTGCAATTAGAAGAGTTTTAATGTGCTAAGAGATTAGGTATTAGATCTCTCTATATTTAGGAAACCTAATAGTGGGATCCAAGTACTTCATGCGATCTTGAGATGCTATATTTAGTAGCAATACGAGTAAAGAGAGTCTTAAGGTTAAGAATTAGCTAGAGACACGAGTTTGGCTAATTCAGAATCTAATTTTTGTAAGAGTAGGATTAGGAATCTCTACGATCCAAAGAATAATTGAGATAAAAAGGTTGGACGGAAATAAAGAGTAAACAATAAATGGTTCATTAAGGATCATGTTCTTTTTATTTTAATTAATTTATGCTTGTTTACTTTAATTAGCTTTGTTGATGTCAAAATTTGGTATGAAGGATATCTTGAACACAATGCCTATAAGCAATTTGCAAAACAAGAAAAAATTAAGCTAAGCGAATGCTAGGACGACTCAATGCCTAAGTAAGAAAGAGTTTATGATCGAGAAAAGAGTAGGAATTAGAGTGCTAGAGTGTCTAAAAAAACTTGTTTCCTAACATTTAACCTCTTTTTATAGTTGTAGGATAACTTGAACATGGTAACTATTGTCTCTAATCTTAACATGTGTGCTTTATTTGAAATTAGGACCACTTCCTGATTTTAGGGAATGTGGCTAACGCCATAGTGGTTAGTAAGTGGTTATTTGGATAAGAAAGCCAACTGTTCATGCTTAATTATTAGAATTTGAAACCCTTAGAGATGACCAAGTCAAAGTTCGAATTATGGACGATTGTTCCAAGTTAGGGTTTTGGTGGGGGGGTGGCAAGGAAGGGTAAGCGTGCTTGTTTTGTTTTGCTCTAGTTAAGTCCTTATAGGTGTTCAACTAGTTACCCTTTCTTGAACTGGCATACACACTTGGTGAGACCTTTAAGAGGTCGAGAATAAGGCAATTGAAAGATATGATCAGATACCAGTTTAAAAATAGCTCTAAGTAGATTAATTTATGTCATTAGGAAATAACTCTATCAACATTTGTCTCTTGGCTCCTCTTGATAAATTCATTAAGAGGAGTGATAGAGCCATTCCTAAATTAGAAATATTGTTCGCACTTTTCCTTTGGCAAAGGTAGCTTTAGGCTACCGCACTACTATTTAAATTGCAAGCTTTGGTTTCGACCTTAACCACTAATATGGTATATTACTATTGGAGTGTTGTCTTTTTGCTTAGCTTTTAGAGAAGCTTTACTCATTGAATGTGACGTTTCGTGTGCTACCTTTGGGATTCTTGTGATCATATTAGAGTTCATGTGTGTCCTTCGAGAAGAGCAATTTCATTAGGACCATCTGATTTGTTTGGTATGCAACTAATCGGATGGACCACATTAATTGATAATTGCAAGGGCTATGAATCCTTATAAAATAGCCACTAAATTCAACCCTTCATATTTTTAACTTTTTTCTTTACGTTTTCTCTCTTCTTTAAGCTAATTTTCACACTATTGCTTTAGTTTTCTTCATCTTTCACTTCCCTCAATTTACACATCATGCATTTCTTCCTTATTCCTCACTTTTGGCAATTGTTCTTGCAAGGTAAATCATGTCTTCAACTAAATCTAACGACTCAACTTATGCCCAACAACAAAGCTAGGAACTATCTTCTGCACATCGAGTAGTTAATTCCCCTCCTTTAAAAGAACACCTTGACACAGTGGATATAGATGTTGCCAACTGCCCATGGGATTTAACTAAGTATACTGGATTAGCTAGGATTCGTGCCTCTAGATCATAGAAGATCATAAAGCTTCCATATGATTAGTACCCTGTGGGTAATGAAGATAATTCTCTTGCTTTGCCTTTATACATTGAATCAAATATGGCATGAGTCCAAATAGTGTGACAAGTATTATCAACGAGAAAGAATTCAATGCCATGCATCTTAGTTTCCAAGGTGCCTCTTAAACCTAGTCATTTTAGAGACCCTAGTCGCATGAGCAAATCATTGCATTGGGAGACTGAGAGGTTGCCCTTTTTAAGAAACATTTTTAGGTCAGTTTGAAGTTACCCTTTACTATATTCCAAAGGTCTTACTTTACATATAATCATTTGTATCCTTCCATGCTTACTACAAATTCCAATAGATTAATTATGGCCTTTGAGTGTATATGTGAGGCTAGAAGTTAGGACTATAGTTACTTTGTTTAGATACTTTTTCATACTGAAAAAGAAAAAGGGTTGGTTCTATATCTATGCTTGACCTCATTGAAAGCTTTTGGTAAGGCTAGAATCTTCAATCGATGAATGGAAGTAGAAGTGGGTTGTCATCAGGTTGGCTGCTTGGTTGGATTTCAACTGTCTAGAGTCAATTGATCAAGTTGTCAAACATTAAGCATTTACTCCCTAATGACCAAAGGGCTCATGATATCCTTATGGAAGCTTATTACAATAAATGGTTCCTTTAGGGCGCAAACATCATAGATTCCAAATATTACAATGGCGCTTCGATCTTCCCTAAGGATGAAGCTTGTGTAGATGAAGGTGCCAGTGGTAACTTTGATGGGAATGCAGAAGGCTTGAACGAAGGGACTGTTGGTGAGTAAGGTATGGGTTATTATAAAAGGAGGACCTTCGCATCTACTGCTAGAGCAGAGTGGTCCTCTTAACCCGTACTCGACATGACTTTTGTAAGTTCTTTAGTTCCTATTTTCTTATTTTTCTAATCTAAGCTTTTAAGTATCCTATTGTAGATATGATGCTCAAAGATTATAGTTTAAAGGACTTATTTGTTGACCTAAAAGCTAGCAGCTCAAAAGGAAAAGAGGATCTTAAAAGGACCTTTACCAAGCAACCACCCAAATCTTAAGCTAAGATACCACTGCAAGCTCCAGGGACATTGGCAACAAACTCCACCACTACTATTGTTGTTAAGGAGAAGGATGGCTAACAAGCTAAAGGAGTTAAGGACCTACAGCAGTCTAAGGTCCTAGCTAAGAGAAAGGTCACTAAACCAAGGAAGTGACCTAACATACATGAATGTCCTCCTTTTGAGAGGGACCCTGAAAAAGGGAAATCTCAAAGGGATGATAAGTCCAAGATTGGGGTCAATTCTGCTAACCCTAATGAAGAAAAGGAGGCCCCTTTTAGAATTCCAAGTTTGACCACTTTACCCCAAAGACAAAACCTCGAAGTGTTGTAGTTTTTTTTTTACCTGGAACATTAGTACAGCCGATTTCACTTTGGGAAATGGTCGAGTAACTTTAGAGTTACTCAGAGGGATCCATTTACCCAATGACATTCAACCTTTGACCAATGCGGTGAAGCTTTGCTAGAACTTTAGGTTGAATAGTTTCTTACACTTAGCTGCTTTGAGTTGTTACGATATAAGTCTCCTTGTTCTTGTAAACTTAGTCTTGCTAAGCTTGTTATTCATTTTTTAACTTCATATTGATTTCTTAGAACTCTTAATACCCCTCTATGGTGAGTCTAAACTACTCAATAAGGTTCTATATGCTTCTTACTTATACTAGCTAGAGGAGATATGCTTACAAGAAATATCTAACGTCTAGATAGGAGAAAGCTGCAAAAAAAGGCATTGGTGAGAAGACCCCACACTTACATTCCTCTCCCTACGATTAGAACACCAGAGATGAATTATGTGTAGTCCTTTGTTCCAATCTATTTTTGAGTTTTTTGTATTCCTTTAAGCTCATAAGTTCCTATTTTCTTCCTATCCAGATTGTTGAAGAGGCAAAAAACCAGGTGGCTAATGTGTAGGCTGAAAAGAAGAACTTATAAGAGAAGTGGAGAGTTGAGAAGACTAAACTAGAAGAGGATAAGATGAATGCTGAGAATGAACTTAAAGTTTGGAAGGAAAAGGCTGAAAGAGAGGCCAAGGTTCGAGAAGAAAAAGAAGTAACTCCAATAGAGGAACAAAAAAAGAACTCTTAGCTCGTAACCAACCTCTATGGAATAAAAATGAGGTTAAAACCCTTGAAAGCAAACACAATGAGGAGGTTGCTCTGAAGAATTAAAGATCAAAATGGCTGAAGTTGACAAGGAACAGAGTTCCATGTATTAGAAGGCTTATGATAAAGCCTACAAGGACATTCAGGAGAGTGAAAAATATAAAGGATTAATGCACAAAAAGGTGCTAGATGGGATCAACTTAGCTCAGGGAGAAGTTCTAATCCACCACCTTAAGTATGACCTTAGTTTCTTAAATTTTGCTAGGCAAACGATACCTAAGCCTAAGCTGAAGAGGTTGTTAGGGAAGAGGCTAAGGTAGAAGAACAGGCAGTAGAGGATGTAGGTACCCTTGTAGCTGATCCCACCAATACAAAAGGGCAAGATGAAGCTCCTAAAGTCCTAGAAGTAGCAGCTCCTAATCCTTCATCCAACCCTCAACTAGACACAACTCAAGGCCCGAATGCTTAGGATGTCTCCTCTATTCAAGCTCTAAACCAATAATTTCCTTTCCTTTCTAATTATTTCCATTTCTTTGCTTGATCAATGATTGAAACTTGCTCTTAGGTTGGTATGTTGACCTTGGTATCATGCAAAATTTCCTTGAAAGACTTCTTTCATTACCTTTCTTTGAATCTCAAACTTGTTTTTACTGTTGAAAGTTGGTACAACTAATTATCGGTATTCTATAATGAACTTCAATTGTATTATTCAACTAATTTAAGTTGTTTAACAACTAGCTTGTTTTGTTATTTCTTTAATAGCTTAGGATCTCTCAATGAGATTCCTATACATTGGACTTGGAAATTTACAATGATGAGAAATATTCATCTAGATGTGATTAGTTTTCTTCTTACCTTGATAAACTTATAGTGTATTAGCCTATTGTTAATTAGTAATTAGGTGTATCCAAGTAGCTCATCATCCATTTACTAAACTTAAGGCTTATTAGATCTTTAATAGCTTGTTACTTGTGTGGACGTTAAGCTAGTTAGATCTTCGACAACTCGTTGCCTGTATATTAAGCTTAGAGCATTGTTCCCATTGTTAGTCAAAGACTTAGGGATATATTATGGCTCCTCATCCTTAGGAGAACTTATAACCACCATACCTATCACCCTTACAAAGGCTTATGGTTCTAAGGTCTCGTCATCCTTAGTTAGGGCCTAAAGATATATATATATATCCTTTTTTCATCGTCCGTTAAGCATATGATTTAGGGATTTAGCGCTTTATAGTTTGCTCATCGGCCTTTTGATAAGGCTTATAGACTTTTAAAGGTCTTTTCTTATTGGAAAAATTATATGAAGATTACGATCTTATTTTTGATCAAGTTATACTTCAATGATAAACATCATAACATAATAGCATAGAGTAAGAAAAAGTTGGACAATGAACAAGCATTTCATAAAATGTCAAGATAGAAAGGAACTATTTCAGTTAATTAGTTCTAACCTTCTAAAACATGATTACAACACATGATAAAATAAACATATCATATCCAATTGAAAGAAACACACTTCCCGCATAGGAATAAGTCCAACTAAATATAAGTCACACAAAATTATCATAACAACAACAAAACACATAAACAAATAGACATATCTTCATCCCTTCTTCAAGCATCCATCCTTCATTTGAAATATGGTTTGAGGTTATCAACAATCTATGCCTAGGGATTGATTGTCCATTAAGCTTCTCTAACCTATAAGCATGTCTGTTCCTTCTTACCTCTTTCACTCTAACGGGACCCTCTTAAGCAAGGGTGAGTTTCCTTTGGCATTCCCTTGCTCCTAATGCTTCAATTTTCTTACAGACTAAGTCACCAGGTCAGAAGCACTTATGCTTGAACCGCTTATCATAATACTGAACCACTTGTTGCTAATAAGTAGTAAGATGAGCTTTAGCTAAGGTACGCATTTTGTGGATCATATCTAAATTAGCTAAAAGGCTAATATAATTATAATTGGGGTTGTAGGCCTGGACCCTAGTACTCTTTACTTGCAACTCAATTAGTAATACCGCCTTTGTCCCAAAAGCCAATTGGTATGGAGTGCAACTTATTAAGGTCCTTTGGATACTCTATACCTCCACAAAACATTGGGCAATTTGTCTTCCACTTGCTTCCAACTTAGTTTACCCTTTTCTTCAAGCTCTATAGAATCACCTTGTTCATGCCTCAACTTGACCATTACTCTATGGGTGTACAATAGGTGTATAGCACAGTTTGATCTTCCAAGCTTCATAGAATTCCTTGAACTTGTCATCATTGAATTGTAGCCCATTTTTTATTATGATTGCGTATGGTATCCCAAACCTAGTTAAAATGTTACTAACCATAAATGCTCCAATGCTTTGTTTTGTTATACTTGCTACAACTTGTCTTTAACCCACTTAGTAAAATAATCCACTGGCACAATGATGTATCTCCTTTGCTTAGTTGTCTTCAAGAATGGGCCAAGTGTATCTAGTCCTCATTGGGCAAAAGGCTAAGGACTAGTAAGAGGAATTAGATATAAGCTTAGTGCTTATTCAACTAGAGTATTCCTTTGACATTGATTGCAGGTTTAAACTAGACCAAGGGTGTCTTTCCTCATTATAGGCCACTAATATCCTAGTCTCAGAGCTTGCACATATAGAGCCACTACTCTAATATGATTACTGCATACCCTAAAGTGTAGATTGGATAGTACCTGCTATGCTTTAGATCTCCACAGGCATCATATGTAAATTTCCATTAATCAACGTAAAATTAGTTGCCTTATAAATAAGTCATTAGGCTTCTTTAGTGTCTTAAGACAAAGTTCATTTCTCCAAATACTCTATGATCGAATCCATCCAACAATACTCTGGGTCCTTCTATTGAATATCTAGGCATTCTCACCATCGCAACTTTACGCTCCTTTCAGGCAAATATTTGATAAAGACCCCTTTCCTCCCAGTTTGGTAAGCCTATGGAGGCTAATTTGGACAACTTGTTCACAACATAGTTCTTTACCCTCGGTATCTTCATCAATTACCAATCCTTAAAATTTGAACCATAGTCTTTTGCTAACTGCAAGTATAGTTGTCAAAATCGTAGTTCTACTGTTCATTTTAATGCATAGAATTTATAAAATCGTATATAATCGATAAAATCGTAACCTTATAGAATCGTACACGAAAGTTCATAATTTTACTAAAAGTCTATACATAAATGATTTTATATCAATTTTAACTAAGAAAAATATTATAAAGTCATAAACTCGTAGAATCGTATTTTTAACTTACGATTTTATAACTATGACTACAAGTACTTGATCATGCTTTCATCTTTAGCCATTCTGTTTCCTACAACCTAGTTAACTACCGATTGGAAGTCAGAAAACACGTTCAAATGCCTTGCTTTGACCTCCTTAGTCAACCTCATCCTAGCTAATAATGCTTCATATTCTAACTCATTATTACTAGCAAGGAAGCTGAACTTTAGAGCATAAGAGATTCAAGCTCCCATTAAACCTATAAGGATTAATCAAGCTCCACTTCCTTAATTAGTTTATGAACTGTCTACATACAATTTCCAGGTTGGTTGCTTTACGTTTAAGTTAAAACTTTCTACCCCAATGAATTCAACAATGAAATTTGCTAAGATTTGAGCTTTGTATGCTTTCCTAGGTCGATATTAAGTCCTGAGGACACTAAGTTCCAAAGCATGCTTCACCATGTGACTTAAGGCATCGGGCTTGTGTAGAACTTGTTTTAAAGGTTGATTAGTCAATCATATAACTTGATAAGCATTAAAGTAGGGTTAGAGCTTCCTTGTGGTGACTATTATGGCTAAAACAAACTTCTATAACTTTGTGTATCTTAATTCAAGGCCATACGAGACATGACTTACATAGTAAACTGGTCTGTGCACTCATCCTTCTGCCTTGTACAAGCATGAAGGGGAGGGCTCGATCACTTACAAAAAAATATAAATAAAGTGTTTCTCCTTCCACAGGTTTTGACGAGATTAGGGGTTTTGTCAAAAATTCTTTTAAGGCTTTAAAAGCCTTCTCACAATCCTCATTCCATTGTAACTCAAATGGATTCCTTAAAACTTTAGAAAACTCTACACCTTTCCATGCTTTTTGAGACAAATCTATTCAATGTTGCCACCTAACTAGTTAGTCTATAGACCTTCTTGAAAGATTTTTGTGACTCCATATCCAATATAACCTAAATTTTCTCTAGATTAGCTTTAATTATACATTGCATTACCATGTAACCTAAGAACTTTCCCAAAAAGGCATTGAATACACATTTTTGTGGATTCTGCTTCATGTTATATCTCCTTAGGGTGTTAAAAGTCTCTTAGAGGTTGATTAGGTGGTCATCATTCGTCTTACTCTTCACTATCATGTCATTCACATAAACCTCAATATTTCTATGTATATGAGGTTTAAACATCTTTGTGACTAATCTTTGATATATGGCTCCTGCATTCTTTAGTCCAAAATGCATTAGCTTATAGTAATAAGTTCCAAAGTAAGTAATGAAGGAAGTGTATTCCTAATTGGAGGGGTACATCTTGATTTGATTGTATCTAGAAAATGCATCCCTGAAACTTAATAAAGCATGCCTTAAGGTCAAGTCAACCATTTAATCTATTTGAGGTAAGGGAAAACAATCCTTCGGGTATACTTGTTCAAGTCAATAAAGTTAATTCACATCCTCCATTTCACATTTGCTTTCTTCACTAGCACATAATTTGTGAACCATGTAGGGTGTGGCTCTTCTTTAATAAAATCTGCCTTCAACAATTCCTACACCTCTTCTTCAATTGCGGCTTATCTTTTTGAAGCAAAATGTATTTTCTTTTATTGTCCAACTTTTATGTTTAGATCAGTATTTAGCTTGTGAGTGATAACTTCTTTAGGTATAACTAGCATGTTAGAAGGAGAATAAGTGAACATATCCCTATTAGCTCAGTGGAAACATATTATGTACCCTCCTTAGGTCCACTAGCATACTGGCTCCAACCTTAGTAACATGTTCAGGATTATCACTGAGTTGAATTGTTAGTATTTCCTTTATTGGTTCTCCCTTTATCTACATACGATTACTTAAACCTTGCTCTATGGCGTAGACCTAATCTCTCTTTAGAGCCCTCAAGTATAGAGTTTGGGAGAGCTATTGGTCTCCATAGCACATCCCTGTCCCAGTTGGGGTAGGAAATTTTGCCTTTTGGTAGGTTGTTGACATTACCATCCTAACCATGTTAATGGAAGGTTGGCCCATTATACCATTATACGGCGAAAGGCAATCTACTATCGTAAAGTCGACCTCTTTTTCAACCACATTCTCATCATCCCCAATCTATATGGTCAAGGTTACAACTCTGTGAAATTTAACTTGTTGGTTATTGAATCAGTATAGGCTATACTTATATGGCTTCATCTTGATGTTCTCAAGCTTAGAACGCATCTGATCAAATTCATGCTTAAATATTATTACAGTAGAACTCCCTTTGTCTACCATCACCTTCCTTACCTCAAAATCTTTTGCCCAAGTTGTAATAACCAAGGCATCATTGTGCGAGAGCTAAACTCCCTACATGTCCTTATCTAAAAATGTGATCATATCATCAACCTTGTACTTCTTACCCCTTAAGTTCAACACATGATCTCCTAATGCATTCAATGAATTTGCTGTGGTTGGAAGACTTTCCCCTATTGATCCTCCAAAGATCACATCAATTACACCTTGAGGAGCTCGATTATCTCCTCTATCATTATCTTGTGCCACTAGGTCCCAATTATTAGATTAGGTCTCCTTGTTCCAAGCTTACTATTCAATTCTTCTCCTCTGCATGGGTTACTCAAGGCGTTCCTCTTTATCAGCTATAAATTTCTTCAATTATCCCCTTTGAATAGCATCTTTAAGTGCATTCTTCAAATGTATACACTCGTCTGTGCTATGTCCTCTATCTCTATGGAAATCACAATCATTGTTAGAATTTCTTCTAGTTGGATTACTCTTCATCTTCTCTACTTAAGCTAAAAACCCTTGATTACATACCCTCATCAAAATATCCAACATAGCTCAGTTAAAGGAAGTATGCTCAGCAAAAGTAGGAATCAACCTCTTTCGATCTCCTAGTGGTTGGCTGAGCTTACTTCGACGCTAAAGTTCCTCCTTAATTTGTCTTTTACAAACCCCTTGTCCTTGTTCGATCTCCTCTCGTGCTTTTCTTTCTTTAACTCCGTGCTGGCTTACATCTGGTCCTTTTGATGCGTGAACTTTTTTGACCTATTTGTAAAATCATCCAACAAGGTCAAAGGGTATTTTCCAAGGGACTTGAAGAAGTTCAAGTCTTCCTTAACTCCTCTATAGATGACATGTAATGCTACACTCTTGTCACAATTTGTGATCTCGATCATCAATCGATTGAACCTATGGTCATAGTCTCTAATCGATTCTCCTTGCTTTTGTTTGACAGACATCGAGAGTGAAGAATCTTTTGCTAGTAGTGTAATGGCCTAAAAATATTGGCAAAATTCTTCGACCAACTAGTCAAAGGAAGAGATGGAGGCCACCTTCAATGAGTTAAACCGATTATTAGCAAATTTCCTCAAAGTAGATAGGAAGACCTTGCAAATGATAGCATCAGTCAATCCATAAAGCTCCTTCAAAGTTCAGAAGGTATTTAAATGATTGTCTAGGTCTTTCCACCCATCATAAGTGTCGAACTAAGGTAGCAAAACGCTTAATGGTAGGACCTCATCCATTATGCTTTGCACAAAGGGGCTTGCCTTTCTACCTTTCGCATCTATTCTTTCTTAGAAGTTCCTTCCATAACAGGCTTCTCAATATACTCCTCTAAATTGTCACAATGCTCAATTCTTGGGTCGCCTTTCTACCTTTTGCATCTATCTCTTTCTTAGAAGTTCCTTTCGTAGCAGACTTTTCATATTTGCTACAACCTTTTATGGTAAGCAAGTATTGACATGCTTAATTCTTCCGCCCATAAGCGTCTATACATATGGTGTAGTAGGAGCCTAGAACGATACTTGTAGCAAGTAGTTTTCCCTTAATTGTAGCTCCTGTCCTTACAAAGGATCATCCTCATTTAACATAGGGGCTTTCCCTCACAATTGTTGTAATGCCTCTTCTTGGCTTGTTAGATCAACTTGTCGTCCCATTTGTTGTAAAGAAGAAGTAGAAGAAGATGTAGCATCTCTCTGGTTGAGCCTCTGGCATAACTTTCTGTTGTTGGCCCGAACCTTCTTAAGTTCTTTTGCAAATTTAGCACCTAATGCCTTTAACTGTGTTATACACAGATCACCATTATCTTGCCCTTGATTTTGAGTCATCTAATTGTGTACTTCGACTTGGCATACCTCAAGGGTATGTTGTTGTGGTGATTGTTATTCTTGAGTTGCCCGAAAGGCCCTACTCTCCCCTTGAGTTTTAGTTTCTCTTAACTTAATTCTAGCCATTTCATGGTATTAGAAGCAAAAAATGCTAATTGTTGATGTCAAAATTTGGTATGAAGGATATCTTACAAGCACTTTACAAAACAAGAAAAAAAATTAGGCTAAGGGGGTGTAGGGGTGACTCACGTTGCCACTCTGACGCCTAAGTAAGAAAGAGTTTAAGAAAAAGAGAAAAGAGTAAGAATTAGAGTGCTAAAATATCTAGAAGAACCTGTTTCTTGCCATTTGACCTCCTTTTATAGTTGTAGGATAACTTGAACATGGTAACTATTGCCTCTAATCCCAACACATGAGCTGATGCGAATTGTAATTGAGAACAAATAAGGATTGTCCCTGGGGTAGGTATGAGCTTATAGAAAGCTTAAAGAACTATGGTAGAATCACGTAAAAGAACAAGAAAAGTAAAATAAGCAAACCTACAAATAACTCTAAAGGATATGATGCACCAATGGAACTTCAGAAGACTCATGGCATAACTCGATATGACGCATGAGATGGTCTAGTGGGGTTACTCACCACTTGGCTTGCTTAAGGGTTAGGATAAGAGTGAAGTAAGCAAACAAGCTAACAAGTAATGTTTACAGGAAAAGACTATATTTAGTATGTTAAAGATGATAAGATGATGTAACTACATGTATAATGGGGTATTTATACTCGAAAAATTAGGGCAACCTATCTAAAATGGAAAAAACTAAAAGGGTAATGTCCCAAATGAAGTAATGTACAAAGAATAACAAAGGATATAAATGAAAATTCAATGTAATCAATGATTAGTGCAGTAGAATCCTTTCATGTAAGTCTAGACAAGTGGCAACAACTTGTTGGAGACGCTTTCGGTGGAAACTTACGAATGGTATAGTTAGCATAGAGGCTACCAAGCAGGGGTGCTAATCAGAGGTAGGCTATCCGAGTAGAGGAGTTACTGTAGATGCATGCTATATATCTTGGCTTCTTGGCACATATATTGCCATGACGGAGGTCAACTCAATTATGTCTAAGTACGCATATGAGGGGTTGAGTTGTTAGTAGAGCATATGTTTGATTGGCATTCAATTATCAAGAGTACATAGTTACTTAGTTCGGCATAAGGAATTGGTTGGCAGCAAGGATCGACTCAACCTTGACAGGAGTGGGCTGGAACATGAGAATACGTCTTGTGAGTCCTTTTAAGCTTCGATCTCAGCTATAAGTTAAAGGCCTAGTAGTTTGATTCCTATCATCCCTATTGGGTTGATTTGGATTTGGGATCAAATCTGATTGGTCTTCACTTAGTTCTCCTTTAAGGTGATAGGGGCTGAGGTTAGTAATATTTAAGGTGTTAGAGACTCTATAGTCGTTAGGCAATTCCAATCGATAAGCATTGTCATTAATCTTTTGGAGTACTCTAAAGGAACCTTTGGCTTAGGCAAACAACTTATTCTATCTCTTGCTTAAAAACCTCTCCTTGCTCAAGTGCAACCATACCAAATCTTCAGGCTGAAGCTGTGTTGATTTTCTTCCTTTTCTCTTCTCTTGCATTCTCTTAACAACTTGGCCAATCTATCGAGTAACTTTCTCATAAATCTGCTGTAAAGACTATGCTTGGGCTTTTACATCAGGATCTTGTTGTTCGGACATGGGTAAAGGGGTGTAGTCAAGGGAAAGCCCTAAGTTGAAGTCATAAACGACTTCAAAGGGTGTCTACTTGGTGGTGTTGTGTACAGTACGATTGCAAGTGAATTCAATCATTGGTAAATAGACATCCGAGTCAACTATACTCTTCCCTACTACAACTCAAAGTAGTGATCCTAAAGTATGATTGATTACCTTTATTTAGCCATCAGTTTAGAGGTGACAAGAAGTGCTAAACAGTAGTTTAGTCCCCATACAATGTCATAGAGTCCTCTAAAAATGGCTCAAAAACTTTGGATCTCTATCTAAGACTACACTTCTCAGCACGTTGTGTAACTGAATAATTTTTTGCAAAAAGAGAGAAGTAATAGCTGAAGTATCATTAATTTTAGAGTAGGGCACAAAATGTGTCATCTTACTAAATCTATCCATGATAACCATCACAAAATCTTTGCCTAAGGTAGTCCTTGGTGATCTGATAACAAAGTCCATGCTTAACTCAGTCCACGGTTGGGTCGGGATAGGCAAAGGCATTGCTTTCCTTTGTTTGGCTTGGCACTTAGCTCTCTTGCAAGTAACACAACCCTTAATAACTTGATGCACATCTCGTTTCATTCTCAGCCAAAAGAACTAACCACTCAACAGCTCATATTTTCTTCTCTCTCTAAAATGGTCAAAGAGTCCTCTACTGTGGGCTTTTCTCACTAGCAACTTTCTGATTGAACAGATCGGCACACATAACTTGCCACTCCTGAATAGATAACCATCCTTTACATGGTACTCATCCACTATCCTTCCATTAGTAAATCATTCAAATGTAGGACCAAAGTAAGGGTCTTGTCAATATTGTTCCTTATTGATTACGAATCCTAGTAGCTTGGCTTATAACTCAGTAAGAAGAAGATGTCTTCTTGACAGAGCATCAGCAACTAAATTACTCTTGCTTTGTTTGTATTTGATTACAAAGTTGACTCCCTATAGGAATTCAACTCACCATGCTTGTCGCTTTGATAACTTGGTCTGCCTTTGGAGGTATCTCAAGGACTCATGATTTGTATAAATGACAAACTCTTTCGATAGTAGATAGTGTTTCTATACTTAGAGTGCTTAGATAAAGGCTAAGACTTCTTTGTCATATACGGAGTAGTTCAATTGAGGTCCTTTAAGCTTCTTGCATTAAGACAGCGCCTATACTAATGCTAACGTGTCACATTCTAAGTCAAATATCTTTTCAAAATCAAGTAAGGCTGATACAGGTGCAGAAGTTAATCTCTCCTTTACTTCACCAAAACTTCTCTCCTTTCTTTCTCCCTATTTGAATTCAATGTTCTTCTTCATCACTCAGTAAGGGGTGTAACAATAGTACTGAAATTTCTAATGAATCTTCGATAAAAAGATGCCAGTTTGTTGAAACTTCTCACTTCGACATAAGTAGCTAAAATCAGCTAGCTCGAATCTTCTCATCATTGACTTGTAAGTCGCCTCCACCAACTATAGAACCTAGAAATACCACTTCCTCCTAGCAAAAATAACCTTCTTTAAGTAATCAAATAACCTTTCGGCTCATATTACATCTAGTACAGTACGAAAATATTCACAGTGACTCAGTAGGTCGACATTTTATACAAAGATGTCATCAAAGTATACTACGACACACTTCCCAACTAGATTTCTTAACACATGGATCATTAATTGCATGAAAGTGCTCGAAGCATTTGATAAGCCAAAAGGCACAACCATCCACTTGTAAAGTCTATGCCAAGTTATGAAGGTAGTTTTTTATTCATCTCTCAACCTCATCCAAATATGATGGTAGCTAGACTTCAGATCAATCTTGCTGAACAATTTGGCACCACTTAGTTTGTCTAACATATCATCCAACCTGGGGATGGGATACCTGTACTTGATTGTGATTTTATTCATGGCTCCACTGTCTATACACATGCGCCATGTTTTATCTTTTTTTGACATAAGGAGGGTCAACATAGTATAGGGGTTGAGGCTTTCCTTCACATATCCTTTTTCTAGCAGCTTATTGACTTGTCTTTGAAGTTCAACAGCTTGTTCAAGGTTCATCCGATAAGCTAGTTTGTTCGGTAGGCAAATACTAGGTATTAAGTCAATATAGTGTTCAATGCTTTTAAGAAGGGGTAATCCCTCGGGCAATTGTTCAAGAAATAGGTTGGCATATTCATCCAATAGCTTCCTAACCCTTCGGGGCGACTTAATCTACTCCTTCAACTCTAATAGCCTCTTGACCAACATAAAAGTTGGCATGTTGGCCTTTATAGCTTCTCAAAGCTTGGCTCAGCTTACAATCAAGGTCTGCTTAGATCCTTAAGTAAGTTTACCTTATAGCTTGCTAGGTTAGAATCAAGGTCTTCTTAAATCCTTGAGTAAGTTTAGCTTATAGCTTACTAACTTAACTTGACGTCATAGGGTTTAGAGCAATCTTCCTCCCATCTTTCTCGAACACAAAGGTGTTCTTGAATCTGTCATGTATAACTTTTCGGTTAAAAAGCCATGGTTGGTGTAATAGCACATGAGATGCATACATGGGTAACACATCACAAAGAATATCATCATAATAATTTCTAATAGAGATCAGTAGTAAGACTTGCTAAGTGACATGTAGTGCTCCCTTCTTATTCAACTAATGCAACTTGTACAGCTTCGGATATGAGATAGTCGGCAACTTTAGTTTTTTAATTAGGTTGGTAGATGCCACATTGTTGCCGCTCGTACTATCTATTATGAGTGTACAGACCTGATCATTCACTTTGTAAGTAATATAGGACAAATTCTCTCTTTGCTTCTGCTTGGCTAAAGGTTTTGTACTCATTGCATGGTTGACAACTAAAGTTAGCTTATCCAAGTCTTTTGCAAACACATCCTCTTCAATTAAGTCGGCATTAACATTAGCCTCATCTCCCACTTGATAGGATTCTAGATACCGACCCGATGATATGTTAGATTTTAGACTATATAAGAGGTCTGCTCACGAGCTTTACATGAATGGATGGCCTATTTATAAGCTCTATCAGCGTTGGACTGCCTACTCGGCTCTATTGGTTCTACCCTATTATGCTGAGTATGCTCTGCTTACCCTGACTGAGCTTTTGGACAGATTTATCTATGAACTCCATCAATACAATAAGACCTACCCTACTTTGATAGTTTAGTCCTGGCTTACTAGTTATGCCCTGTTCTACCAAGCCTTCCTTTCTATACCAAGCCTGTCTTGCCCTTCCATCTCAATTTGATCAATTTTGCTCAATTTGGTTAGTCAGCTCGAAGTAAGTTGGCTACGTCCATGTTAGATCAGCCTGACCATATGAGGTCGGCCACTACCATGTCCATACAAGGTCAGTTATGGCCATGTCAGGTCAGCCACGGTCATATCAAATTGGCCCTAGATAAGACAGATTGTCTAAGAGCTCAAGTCCGCCTAAATTAAGCTTTAAGGTCTCCAATAGCTCTTTGGAATCAAAACATCATCCCTTTACCTAAAAATCTCATTCAACTATTTATTTTACTTATGTTATTTGGATTTCCTATTTCGTGTATTTTCCTTAAATTGTCCTCATATTCTATTTGTAATTACAGGAACGCCACTAAGGCATCCTTTAGTCATTTTTATTTATAACTTAACCACTTTGCATAAATAGAACACTTGTATAGGGTTTTAGGCAGACTTTTAGAAATTAATGAAAAACCCTTGAGTCTTTTCTCTAGGAAGCTCTTCTTTACCTGCTCTTATTAATCCCTTTAGCAAGGATTGTGGCAACCAACCTTAAGCTTAGTGTTTGTACATCATATTGGGTACTAGCTTAGGTCTTTGTATGGTTCTACGGTGCATCATATCCATAGAGTTAGTGTACGGGATTACTAAACCAACGACTTTCATTTACTTTTTGGACCATCTCGCAGCCCAAACCCATCCCTTGGTTATGCATGATATTGATTTTGTGTGTTCACCCACGAAATCCGTATCATCTCAGTATCAGAGCACAGTTCTGAAAAGGGAGCGTATGAAGTTGCTATGAAGGTTTGTTCATATTTGCTGATTAGTGGTTGTTACGTTCCTTTCGTAGATACTAGAGTTGGTTCGATTGGAGTAAGTTTTGAAAATATTGACCTACAAATCAATAAGTCTGGTTCTTATTGTGCTTCGTTGTACCCTGTTCGATATTGTGAAAACAAAAGAGGGTCATTTCTGTATACACCTGTACATTTGAGAATATTGGTTACTATAGTAAAATTAGAAGTAAGCTTGTAAGATTGAGTCATATTGATTGTGGGTTGTTGTCATGTTGTGCTATTGTAGTAGTGGTAACTAAAATTGGAGTCATATGAGTCTATTACTATATTGATGAAGTGCGCGATTGGTCACGTGTATTAGGATAGAGATTGTTATAGAGTTTTGAGTCATGTAAGCATAGCTATAAAAATTACAAGGAATTCGAATTGGGTGCCCTAAATTAAGAAGTGGGTGTTCAATTTTTTTCGAACAAAAGTGCTCAAATTCTATGGTTTGGGTAGTTGAGTCTGGATGGAAGGTCGTTTAATGGAATTCCTTCATGTGTTGTAATAGTAATTAGTAGGACGTATTGTAGCTGCTCGTATTGAAACCATAGTTTTCGATATTAATTTGTAGAGTTTGGTGATTGTTAGTTGAGGAGGCTTTGTTATTATAGCAGTAACAGGTGGTAATGATCTCCTTAGGTGTTGCTTGTCAATTTGGTGCTAATAGTGATTACAGTTGTGCTACTGGGTTGTGTTACTATCTTAGGGATTGGTGTTGTGCTTAGAGCTTAAGGTGTATGTCTGAACTAAGCTAAAGAAGTAAGGCTTCTAAGTGCCGAGCTATTGTACTTTGGAGAAGCCATCTAAGTTGCTATGTTGATTGAGCTATTATAAGTTTTTGGCTAAGCTGCTGGTCATATGTTGTAATAGTGGTAGATACGTGTGCTCAACTGTTAGTGTTGAAGTAGCGCTTATCTAGTGAAAGAAGCAGGTAAGTGGCTGAGGCCAACTGAGAATTGTATAATTGTAGGGACCAGCGTCTAAGTAGTTCAAGGTTACTTGTTATGAGTGCGCTAAGGTGAGGTGTCAGTATAAGTGGTGAGTAGTATTATATGAAGAAGTTGTACTTTCAAGCTATGTTGTCCAATTATCGAGCTAAAATCGAAGATCTGAGCTACCATATTCCTGAATCACTAAGTATTGGATAGCCTTAGTCACCACTGATAAGACTTCTTGTAAGCTAAGTCAATTTACTGAGTTGATACCTCAATTCAGTATAGCTTATGACAATCGAGGAAGGTATGGTTATGATTATGACTATGAAGATATAAGGTTGAGAATACCCAAGTTTGATAGTTATGGATCCCCAAACGAATACTTAGATTGGGAATTTTGAGCTAATAAAGTTTTTGAAGAGTATTCGTGCCCTGGACATGATAAGGAATATATCATAGAGGATTAACTCTAAGGCCTTGCTAGGACTTGGTGGAAGAATGTATTAAGGCAAAGGATCCTTAGAGGGGCAAGTATTGCATGGAGCTCAATGAGACCAGCAACGAGAGAAAAATTTGTACCCCTATCATATCAAGACAAGTTGTATGAAAAGCTATCTACCTTGAGGTAAGGACAAATGAGTGTTTAAAAATTTGCTAGGGAATACAGGCACTCCTACAGTGATGTAAATTATATGAATCTCTTTCATGTATTATCTCGTGATTTGTGAGAGGATTGAGATTGAAGATGCACAACGTGTTAACCCCTCAAGAGTAAAAAGCTTAAATGAAGCTATCCAATTAACCTTAAGAGTAGAATCCACCATTGATGCCAATCACTCTGATGTATAAAAACAATTAGAGGTTATACTTGTTTAGCTTGAGGTGCTTAGAGAAGAAATGAGGTAGCAAAGGGATACTCGAATATAGAAAGTCGATGAGAAAGAAGCTCATGGAGAGGAAGTAGGAGAAGGAGATGTGAAAGCTACTAGAGAGACGGGTAGTAGAGGTGAGAAAGACTGAGCTGGCTTGCAATTGAGCCCCCACGTTCCTGAAATGGTTCCATTACCTACTATAAATGCCACAGATGGTAATTGCAGGAATTATTAAATTTGCCTTCCTCATACCAGAACCTTACATCTTAGTAATCTGACAGGTTTACATGGCATTAATATGAGCAGTTATAGTGTCGCACTTGTGAGTTATTATTGACTGCCAATTTTAGTTTATCAGGGCCGAGGTTATGGATATATCTATTGGGGATATATTATGTTGACTCTTAGTACTCTTGTGTTGGAAAGATTTGCAGTATGCCGATGGAAAGAAGAAGAAGAATCTATTTATGAAGAAGCATAAGGAATATTGATTACAATGAATGAGGAGATCATGAGATCCGAATTAGTTGAGCTTGAAGAGGTGGAAGTACTTATGACTAAAGAGCCATCTTATGTCCTATGGGCACAAGATCTATGAGCCCATGATCCTTTGTATGACCCTAAGATCATGTTACTTTGTATAATAGATAACTACTAGGACTACTAAGGTGTAGTTGATCGAATCCATGATGAGTGGAAGGAAAGATCCATGATAAAAGGTTTGATTGATAGAGCCTATGACAAGTGGAGGGAGTATCGGTTGGTAATGACCTTATTGTAGGAGTCAGAGTATTTTCCTACATCTAAATTTCAATGTTGTTGATTGGTATTTGACCCCAAAGGGGTTTGGAGCTGTCAACTGCTAAGTTTCAAGTCAAAACTCTTCCAAAAGGGAAGGGATGATAGGATTCTAGATATCGACCCAATGACATGTCAAGTTTTGGACTATATGGGAGGCCTACTTGTGAGCTCCGTATGAATGGATGACCTATTTATAAGCTCTATTAGTGTTGGACAGCCTACTTGGCTTTATTAGGTCTTCCCTGTTATGCTAAGTACGCCCTACTCTGCCCTGATCGAGCTCTCGAATAGATCTGTCTACGAACTCTATCAATACAGGTTGACCTGCCCTACTTTGATAATTTAGTCCTAGCTTACTAGTTGTACTTTGTTCTGCTAAGCCTTCTACTACACTAGGTTTGTCTTGCCCTTTTGGCTCGATTCGGCCAATTTTGCTCAGTTTGGTTGGTTAGCTTGAAATAGGTCAGCCATATCCATGTCAAATCGGCCCGACCATATGAGGTTGGCCACTGTCATGTCAAGTTAGTCACTGCCATATCAAGTTAGTCTAACCATGCAAGGTCAACCATGGCCATATCAGGTTGACTACGATCATATTAGATCGGCCCCGAATAAGATAAATTGTTTAAAAGCTTAGGTTCGCCCAGATCAAGCTCCAGGGTCTCCAATAGCTCTTTGGAATCAAAACATCAGCCTTTCACCCGAAAATCTCATTCGGCTATCTATTTTACTTATGTTATTTGGATTTCCTACTTCTTATATTTTCCTTAAATTGTCCTCATGTTCTATTTGTAATTACAAGAATGCCACTAGGGCATCCTTTAGTCATTTTTATTTATAACTTCACCACTTTGTATAAATAGAACACTTGTATAGGTTTTTAAGCAGACTTTTGGATATTAATGAGAAACCGTTGAGTCTTTTCTCTTAGAAAGCGCGTCTCTACCTACTTTTATAAATCCCTTTAGAAAGAATTGTATGAGCAACCCTATGTCTACTGTTCATGCGTCATATCGGGTACTAACTTAAGTCCATGTGTAGTTTTACAGTGCATCATATCCACAAAGTTAGTGCACGGGACTACTAAACCAACGACTTCCATTTACTTTTTGGACCATCTCGTAGGCCGAACCCATCTCTTGGTTACGTGTGATATTGGTTTCATGTGTTCACTTATGAAATCTATATCACCACTCCTTTCTCCTCCTTAGATTCCTCATCTATGCTATCTACTTCAATCTTTGGGACATTTCCCTTAATGATCATGGTCCTTTGGCTTAGACACTGAGTAGCCATGTGTCTATACTCTTGGCATTTAAAGTATTTGATCTGGTTCGTCTTCCTTCGAAACCTTCGTCCCTTGTCATTTGTTCTCATCGATACATCACCATTAAGTTGGCCTTTCTATTTGACTCTAACATTTATCTTTTTGGTTGACTCAGTACCTAATTAAGCTTGAAAACTTCCCTAGGCAGGTTGGCTCATTAGAGGTCGAGTTGGCATTTTGCTCCTTCTTTAGCTTTCTACTCATTAGGCTATTCATATAACCTCATCCATCGCAAAGAATTGCTGAATTTCCATAATATCTCGAATGTCATTTCTTAATCCGGCAAGAAATCTAGATACTGTTCGGGTTGATGGTTCATTTACCTTGCATCGAATCATAAACATTTGGAACTCTTGGACATATTCATCAATAGTTTGGCCTCCTCACCTCAGCTTTTGAAGCCAAGCAAAAGTGTCCTACAAATAAGCATCCGATACGAACCTATTTCTAAGGATTCTCTTCATCTCAAGCTAAGTATTTAACTCTCTAAATCCTTCTTGTCTCCTCATATGTTAGAAGCTTTTCCACTACATTGTGCATATGTAGAGAACTTAATAGCAACCATCCTCACCTTCTCTTGATTCTTGTACTAGTAATAATAAAAAAACATGCTCAACCTTCTCCTCCCAATCCAAATAATCATCTACACTCCCGAAACCATTGAAGCTCAGAATTTGAAGCTTCACATGGTTGGTAGCTCAAAATGTTCAAGCTTGCTCTTCTTCTTCTTCATACTCTTCTTTTTTATCTTCATCCATATTACCTAAATCATTGCTTCATTGTACTTATCCTCCTACTCCTTCGCCTCGAACTTATCGAGTTGGGTTTTGTCTTTTAGTAGGTTGAGTAGCTTATGGGGTATTTTACACAGCTTTAGCTTATTGATAAGCCATTGCATGAACAACTCTGGTCAAATTAGTTATAAGGTTGGCCACCTCATCAAGTCTTTCATCTATACTCCTAAGGGTGCCTTAGGATTGTTGACCATGGTGGACGATACCACTATTGTTGCCTCCAATACTGGCATTACCACTAGGATCCGTCATTCTTTCGATAAAATGTAGTTATGAACTTCAAATCTGAGACAAAATAAACACTATTCCTCCAAGCTAAACAACATACACTTTTTCACATGAATGTCCAACTATTCGTAAACACAATAACACTCTAACGAACAACAATAATCCAATTGAAAAACTTGCTCTATTTTTGTATGCTTGAAATAGGGCAAAATAGAGTATACATGAAAGCAACTACTATAGCCTTTATCTTATGTGAATACTTTAGTGAATTTTCACACAACCTTAACACACAACCACTGCAAGCACCACATCATAGAAACTTAAATACAACTTACTAAAACAAAACCTTTGCTCTGATACCAAGATGATGCAAATTGTAACTAAGAACAGACAAGGACGATCGCTGGAGTGGGTCTAAGCTTGTAGAAAGCATGAAGAACTAAGGTGGAATCACGTGAAAGAATAGGAAAAGTAAAATAAGCAAACTTACAGATAGCTCCAAAGGATATGACATACCAATGAACCTTCCGAGGACTCATGGCACAACTCAATACGGCGCACGAGATGGTCTAGTAAGGGTACTTGTCACCTAACCTTGCTTAAGGGTTAGAATAAAAGTGAAGTAAGCAAATAAGCTAACAAGCAATGTTCACGGGAAAAGAAGTGTATTTGGTATGTTAAAGATGATAAGATGATACAATGACATGTAAAATGTGGTACATATACCCGAAAAACTGGGGCAACTTGCTTAAAATGGAAAAGATTAAAAGGGTAATGTCTTAAAAGAAGTAACGTATAAGGAATAACAAAGGGTATAAATTAAAATTCAAAGTAATCAATGATTAGTGCAGCAAAATCCTTTCACATGGGTCTGGATACATGGTGACAGCTTATTGGAAATGCTTCTGGTGGAAATTGGCAAATGGTACGGTCGGGATAGAGGCTACTGAGCAAGGGTGCAGAGTAGAAGAGTTACTGTGGATGTGTACTATATATCTTAGCTTCTCAGTACATATATTATTGTGATGGAGGTTGACTCGGTCATGTTCGAGTAGGTATGTAAGGGGTTAGGTTGTCAGCAGAGCATACTTTTGATTGGCATTTGACTACCGAGAGATGTATAGTTACTCAGCTTAGCATAAGGAATTGGTTAGTAACAAAGATTAGCTCGACTTTAGCAAGAGCTGGCTAGAACATGAAAATGCGTTTTGTGAGTCCTTCTAAGCCTCAAGCTCGGTTGGGGGTTAATGGCCTTGTAGTTTAATTCCTATCATGCGCTTTATGTGAATTTAGGACTACTTCTTGATTTTAAGGAGCATAGCTGACATGATGATAGCTGATAAGTGGTTATCCAGACAGGAAAGCTGACTATTTGCACTCAATTATTAGAATATGAATCCCTTAGAGTTGATTGACTCAAAGTCCAACCTATGGACGGTTGTTTCGAGCTTGGGGTGGGGGGGGGGGGGGGGGGGGGAATGGGGGGAATGCTCTAATTAAGTCCTTGTGGGCGTTCAAGTAACAACTCTTTCTAGATTGGCCTACACACTTGGTGAGACCTTTAAGAGGTCGGAAATTGGGTAATTATAAGATGTGATTGGATAACAGGTTGGAAATAGCTTTAAGTAGATCGGTTTATGTCTTTGGAAAACACCTCTATCAAGAAGCTTAGGAAATTGGATATTTTAGGAAATTGCTAGTAATTAGGTTCTCACACACTAGTTTCCTATAGGATCAACACTCGAACTCCTGTTCATTTTATCTATACTATAACTTGACTAGGTACACTTACTTGCTAGTAATCAAGTTTTTGACACCATTACCGAGGAACCAAAATAAGTAACCTAGTTAGAATTAGCAAGAACTTTAATTTCCAATTATTCTAAAACTCTTATAATGATCTTTCCTGCGATTCTTATGATATTTTCTCTCTTAGTATGCTTTTTAATTGGTTAAGTATGCAGGTATTAATCAGGGAATTGAACTCAATATGGATTTTACCATCGAGCTAATGACGTAAAATAATAGCGCTCTTGGGGAGGCAGCCCAAATTTGGTTTGATTTCTTTTATTTTTGTTCGTTTGTTTATTTTAAGTTGTTTCAAGTATTGAATTTTGAAAAAGTTAGTTGTACCTTTCTTTAAACAATTTGAATTCATCTAAAAATAGTTATTAATCGTTGGGAAAAATGCAAAAAACTCCTCTAAACTTTGCCTTCGATGTGAATTACTCATTTGAACTTTGAAAGTGTGGTTTTTGATTTCCAAACTTTCATAAATTAGCAAATAACCCTTATAACCCTTTTAACCTTTGATTTTGGTATGTAAACACCCTCTAAACATACCAAAATCAAAATTTAAGGGATTATTCTCAACTTAGAGGGCTGTTTTGCCAATTTATAAAAGTTTAAGGATAAAAAACCATACTTCGAAAGTTTAAGGGGCAATTCGCATTGAAGGTAAAGTTTATAGGGGTTTTATGCAATTTCCCCTTGATTCTTTATTGCAATAGTCAAATTTAAAGTTGTCATCCAATTGAAGTATTCTTTAATTTGCTTTTATGCTCTAAGTCACTCTAATTTTGAGTTCTTCAAGAGTAATTGCAGGAATCGAGTCTAAGGAATCAAATTTGTGTGAATTCAAGAATTGGAGAAGAATACAGTCGAAGTACACACCCATGTACTTTGCTCATATTCCCTTCGTAAAATTATTTCTAGAAGAATTTGTGAACAATTAGTAGACAAGAAGTCCATGGACAAAGACCACGCCTGTAGTCGTACTTAGGTATGTAAAAACTCACATCTCTCCTCTACCCCACCTCGCACACCACACCCCCCCCCCCCCCCCCAACTCTTCCCAAAACTTCACAATCCTACACTGCATAACATGAATTCAAGGTACATATATCATCCTTCATGAAATCTCATATGAATTCAAGGTATGTATATCAACCTTCTTTAGTTATTTTCATAGATTTGTGGTTGGATTGAATAAAAAAATTTTAACTTTTAGTTAAGGTTTCATAATGAATATCTTTACGAGCATATGTAGAAATCTTAATTTCTAAGAGTGATTTAGGATAGCTACCATGATAAAAACTGTTATATATCCATTATCTACTAGAAACTACATAAAAAATGCATGCTTGTTAAGATTTATATGTGAGAGTGATTTTCCATGATGAAGGGAACTAAAGGAAAGAGATAGAAAGTGGGAAAAGGTGTGAAACCTGGGTCTTCAGCCAATTATCAAGGGCTTGGATCATAGCATATTCCTAATAAACATAGAACTTAGGAAAATATAATTTTGGAAGTGAAGAAATAAAGTAGTCACAAGAAGTATAAGTTACAAGTAATATTACATAAAGTAATCATAGTCGTTTAGAATAAATAAATTTAGGGTTTCGAGAAATATTATTAGAATTAAATGAATTTTTAATATGGGAAAACAAAAGTTAAAAAAAGCATCCTAGTAAGGTTTATGTTGTAAAATAAAACTGGTAAAATATTGAATTTATTATAAAAATGTAATTTTATTTGATGGCAAACATTTTTATCATAAACCTAAAATTTGAGATCGGATTATAGTGAGACTTTAAGAATAAAATTACTTCACTTACAAAAGTAATAATTTGGGATTAATTGGGAAATGTATGCAACGTATATTAAGTGCATATGTAGATAGACATAATTATGAATAGTTAGAACTATTTTAAATATGTATACAATATACTAAAGCTTTATAAGTAAAATAAACAAATAAATATAAAATGAGTCAAAATTAGTAAAATGAAAGACAAGGGGCGTAGCAAGTATTAGAAGCAACAAGGAATATATACATACATTAAAAGTTGCCTATAAATAGCCATGTAGAAATAAAGAGATAAGGAAAGGACACTTTAAAATAAATGGATTAATCTAATGAGGTATAAATGGACTCAATGCACTGCACTTTGGATTCTTTAGCTAGTTAAGGAGAGGGACAAATATTGGTGAGGTTAGGAGAATGCATATCTAAATTTAGAAGGAAATTAGAATTACAGTAAACAAAATGGGCTTTGGTGAGTTCGATAAATTAAGTTGTTAGAGAAAGTAAACCAACCCCATCACCACAAAGAGCATGCCATGTGTCAACACTTTGACACCACCATTACCGTCATTGGTCACCTGAAGTTGCCATGTTGGTGAGTGCTCAAGAAAATATGGGTTCTTTAAGAAACCTAGCTTAAAAACAAATTTTACATTAAATTTTAAAATTAGCAAACGTTGTTGTTTCCATCCCAATTTTTATATACAATTTCCTAAAAGGGTCTACTATGATGTTATGGAAAGATTTTTGATAAATTATGATGTTGGGCTTTGGATAATTTTGGTTTAACATGGTGTTAATATGCTGGAAATGCTTAAAATGAAAGATTTAGTAAGTAGTTTAATTTACATGTGTAATATCTTGGTTGTAAATAAGTTTATAATACTAGATTATTTTGGAGGAGTGTAGAAACAAGGGAGTTGGTGTTGGAATCGAGTGATTTGATGATTTAAGAAGCGCTAGATATAAGTTAGAATATTAATCAGATGAAAATATGAAATAAAGCCATATACAAAACTTAGATCAGGAAGTTATATTAGAGGTTGGCTGATTTTGTACACATATATGCATTTTCGAAATAATTCTTTATGTCCTTCATATGCATTTAGCCATAAAGTAAACCTAAATGATATATTAATAGTGTTATAGCAAATGAACATTTAACAAGTATTTTATTAAAAAAATTTTCCTTAAAATTAGAATGGTGAGGTAAGGAAATGGAATATAGTAATATTTATACAATGTTGAGGAGGTTAGAAACTATATCAAAAAATACGCTGGAGGAATCTTGCATGTAGAAGGTAAGTCGAAAATTGGGTGAAAAAGTATCTTGAACTAAAAAAGTATTATAAAGAATAACACCAAAACCTAGACTTTAAGTGTAAGTAAGTTAGTGACCTTGTTTATACTTGATATGTATTAACTTGGACATTGTACGCACTTTGTTTAGGAATATGGCCAAGAAAAAGACTCGGGAACAAGAGTGAGATTTAGAAATTTACTAAGTAGCCTAGGTAAGTGAATTTCTTGTGTGTTGGAGTATATTTTATTTACTCATAACTGATCTAACTGTAATTAAATTAGCTAATCTTGTGTGTATAAATGTACCATGTTAAATGATGAGTTTTGAAATGGTGAAATGCCTTATGAACTCTTTTGAATACTTTGTTGGTTAAGTAGTGCCTGGCTATTGATTGTGATGACTTTAATGGTGTTATTACTTGGTATGATTGATGATGTGGATCTATATTAAACTTAGACAAGCAACTAGGTGCTGACTACTAACCTACCTCCTAGGGTGTTCACTTAAGTGAATCTAATACCGAAGCTATAGAAATGGGAAATATAATTAGCATAAAGTAAAAATTAGGCAAATAAATTGGTAAATAAGCTTACTTGCGTTGCTTGGAATTGCTTGATCTTTCTCGGTGTGTGGTTGATGCATTTATGATATAGCATAAAAAGGACTTATTGGTCAAGTTTTCTAAAACTGTGATTTTACTTGGTTGAGTTTTATCTTGAAAACTATGTTTTTGTTAAAGCAAATAATTTAGTTTCTGGGAGCTCGTTTTTGTAATGCAAATAATATCTTAGTTAATAAAACTGGTTTTCAAGCATATAGAATTGTATAACTTAGGTTAGGTAGAGTTTGTTAAACTCTATTCAAGGTTCCTGAATTAGCTAATTTAGATGCCCAACAACATCGACTACTTGGATGTCTAAGACTAAGGCTGTGACTAGGATATCGATACCAACATAGGCCATGTGCATCACGTGTTTGTTGCATTTGCATTGCTTGATTGAGTCAAAGTGTATTGTGACTATCTTAGTGAATTTCTTATGTATTTATAATGTGATCCTGCTTGTACCGTTGTCTATTTATCTACTCTCACTCAACTTATAATAAGTTAAGGGATTAAGTTTTCTTATTCTCAAGTTTTAAAAGAAATCAGCTATGTTCTAACATCTCGGAAGCAAGGAGACTCTAGTATACATAATTAGTACCTTTGAGGTAGACTATGAAGTAGAAAGTAAGTTAGAAAAGGTGCTGGAGATAACCTTTATGTAGCTTAAGGGAATCAAAAATTGGATTTAAGCACTAGGAAGGAGTTCTACGAAAAAACTGTCAAGTTAAATACAAAAGCCTCAATAGGAGATTGTAAAAGTGATGTGTAGATCTTCTAATAAAATTGTATATTATAAAGTCATCTTAATGGGAGATATGTATTGTATAAGAATTTACATTTGTGATAATCTATGTTTGGCCTACTATTTTAGAAGATCTCCACTATTGTTTGTTATGTCGGATGGGAAGTTTGTTGATGATGAGGAGTTTTACGTTGATGTATGACAGGTGTGGTGCAGATTCTATCTTATTCCTAACTCAGGAATAGTAGTAACGAATTGTTTTTAAGTACTAAAAGTAAAGAAAAAATTTTGAGTGAATACCTAAAAGGTGAGACATTATAGGAAATGATGGAAATTGATGTTAATACTATTCTTACAATATAATGTTAAACACAATTCTTGTTGTAAATAGAAAACTTGTTGAGATTAACATTTTTGTGCAATTAGAAAATTCCACAAATTCTTTAACGTCAATTAAAATTGTTAATATGGAATTATGTTAATATGTCTCAATTTCATATTAAGATTAGTAGAGTAACTATGAATAATTACACATAAATGGGATTACAAGGAAAAAAACAAGTTTTAAATCAATTATATATTGAATTGCTAATATTTGTGATAAATGATATTATGAAATTATAGGATTATTATTAATATTAACCTATAATTTCATCAATCCATGTATTCAAAAATTAACATTTCAATATATAAAATTCTGCTACTTTAAGAATTCCTTATATTGCCTGTTTATTTAACTATGAACGGCAAGTGCAATAAATTTTATATTAAATGTTAATACTTATATTAATAAAGATTATGCATGAAAATATGATTTAATCTTAAATTAATCATATAATTACATTAATCCATAATTTTATCAAAAATTAGCATTCCATTATACAATCTTTTTCTATGATGCTTAGTTACATAAGCTAACAATATGTAAAGAATAACAATTAACTTTCATTAGGTTATTGAATTAGCTTGCCTATACGACATGAATTATTCTTTTGTTTTTTTTTTACTAAAGTTGAATTCTTTTGCTTTGTGATAACAACTCATGCCTATGGCAAAGCACAGCTAATCAGTTGTAATTGAGCTTCTAACCCACCATAATGAGGATGATAAGTGCTTTTTATTTTGCATGCTTGTTTTCTTTTCAAAAGACTTGGTTTGGTTTTTCTTATTTGGATGATTACGCTAACTTAATCATTATTACTTTTTACTTTAACTATTTTTACTTTCTATATTTTGTAAGTTCTATAAGAAATTAACAATTAGTACTTGAATTAGTTATCTTTTTATTTAGTTTAACTTTTTATTTTCTATTTTCTAGTTAGTTTGTTTTTGTTAGTTGCAAAGAGGGCCATGTGTTTAATTGGTCGATGAAATTCAAACTTTGGACTTCACAATTTTCAAGGATCAATGCTAAAAACTGGGGAAGTTTTAGTTCCTTTTTAATTTTTTCTTTCTTTCCTACTTTTATGTTTTGATTTGCTTGATTAACATTGAGAATAGTATACAACTTAAGCGAAGGTCAAAGGTTAGATTATGTAGGCTAATATTTATTGAGATATACACTTAAGCTTTCAACAAATTTTTGTAAATTTTTTTTTTTTAAATTTGCACCCCTCCTACATAAGCAAGTAAATGTTTTTGAATTTGCCCACTCCTTTATGAATTTAGAACATTTTACTGAATTTGAGTAGTTAAATCTTTAGAATTTAGAGTTACGATTCTCTTGAGCTTAGACTTAGACTTGAAATTATGATAGATATGAATAGATTAAGGATTAGTTATTTTAATTTCTATACTTGATTCTAGAGGATAGTTATCCATCCTTCTTTTTCAAATTTTTTTTTTAGATTGGATGAACAAAGGAGATATGTCCTTTGAAAGCCCATTGAAAAATCAAAGTAGCATGTGGTATAAATTGAATAATTGATTTGAATTTAAATTAATTGCTAAGGATTGGTATGAATTGATCTTAGTTCCTTAAAAGAGCAAGACTCTTTCTTGTTACCAATCGAAAGAAAAAAAAAAAAAAAAGAGAGAAGTTAAGTAAGATTAATTAAAGTTGTTAAGGATCGACCTTAAAAAAGTTGAATCAGTAAGGACCAACCTTGGTCTCTCAAAAGAGCAAGGTGCTTTCTTAATACTAATCAAGCTTCTACAAAGAAAAGTAAATTGAATTAATTAACCTTCTAATGAAAATTGAGAGAAATAGATGGATAATCAGATAATGAATTGATACAACACGCATCTGATCTAGTTTTTCAAGTTAAAAATACTTAAGGTAGATTTCGCTCTTCTTGAGTTAAAGTGAAAGAAACCCTTATGACTTTTTCTTGATTAGTTTATGTCTGGTGTGATCTTTAGTTTATTGTAATTTAGTATGTTTTCAATTGTTACTATCTAAGTGTTCTAAATGCATTATAAAATTAAGGAACAATGATGATTCTGAGAAAAATATTTGCTAGGCAATTTAATTTTTAAGGGTGCACTTTTCTAAAATTATAGCTAATCGTCTTATCCTTGAAGATATTTTCTTTGATTTTTACTATTTTGTTTGAGGATAAGCAAAAGCTTAAGTGTAAATGTATTCGATAACTCCAATTTAGCATACATTTTCTAAGGTCATTTAGTGCTATTTTAGACCATAATCTAGTTAATTTTGTATTATTTTGTGTTTAATTCATTTAAATTTTATTTTCAGGGACTTTAAGAGTATTTTATGAAGTTTTGAAGATTTTCAGTCACTTTTTGCATTGATCATGGAATGAAGCAAAGAAAGTTCAGATACGAATAAAATGAAGAATAGAGTCGAGCTTCACTTTATTGATGATTTTAGATCAAGTTTTAGAAAATTTGAAGATGTTCTCGATGAATTTTGAAGTCTTGGAAAAGACCATATCCATGAACAATAAACATGCATTGAAATCGCGAGCAAAAGAGTGAGAAATGAAGTTGAAATTGGTGTATAGGAACGACCATACCATAGCTAAGGACTATGACTATGGTCCTACTCGTGGTCACTATAGCGACCAATTTTATCAATTTCGAAACTTTCATGAAAAGAATAAGTATACGCCTAGCCACCATAGCCGTATACTTAAGGCGTGGTCATCCCTTGATGAGCGAATCTTTATTTTTACACTACATCTTCTATTTTAGAACATGTAATATTCACTTAATCTTTTGTTTGTTAAGTTTCTCTTTGTAAACCTAGCCCTACTCATTCAAAATAGATCTTTACATTAGAGTTTTCAAAGAGAGCCCCCTTTAGTAAAGTTGTAGTCTAAAACTATAGTAGGGATCTCAAAATTTATTTTTCCTTTCTCTTTTATTATATTGTTACTCTTTTAATTTGTTCTTAGTGAATATTATTGAAATTTAGTTCCTTCTTGCAATAACTGTTATTTTTTTCTATGATTTTATTTTTTGATGATTTAATTATGTTGAATATATTATCAACAATTAATAGTGTCATGGTTACTAATTTAATGTCTGAGTTTACTATAGAGTTACGAGGTCTATAGTAAATAGACAAGTGTAAATAAAAGAGTTTGAATGCACTAAGAGATTAGGTATTGGATCTCTCTGGATTAGGGAAACTTAATAGTGAGATCCATGTACTTCATGCAATCTTAAGATGCTTTATTTAGTAGCGATGTAGGTAGAGAGAGTCTCAAGATTAGGAATTAGCCAGAGACATGAGTCAAACTAATTTAGAATACGATTTTCGTAGGAATAAGATTAGGAATCTCTATGGTCTAAAGAATAATTGAGATAGAAATGTTGTACAAAACTAAGAAGTAAACGATAAATAGTTCACTAAGAATCATGTTCTTTTTATTTTAATTAATATACTCTTGTTTACTTTTATTATCTTAGTTTCAATTAGCCTTGTTACTTTATTTGTTCTTATTTATTTTATTGCTTTTATGTTATCAATTCTTATTCCCTTTTCCTAATTAGTCATAATTTATTCTATATTGATAAGTTGGGTAATTAGATATTCTAGGAAATTGCTAATATTAGGTTCTTTGTATTGGTTCGCTATAGGATCGACATTTAGACTCCTATTTGTTTTATTTATATTATAACTTAACAAGGTGCACTTGCCTATAGTGATCGCCTCTACTCTCTAAGCAAGTAACTTGATTACTTGATTAGTCAACGTAATCTGAAAGTTATATGTCACTAAAACAGGCATTGGTGATCATGTTGTGTAACACTCTAAAACTCGGAAAGTGATAGCTCTGCTATGTATCAACCTTAGAGGTAGATATGCTAAGGTAATCAAGGATTTTGGAACTTGTTTTTATACCACATAATTCACAATAACTGCTAACTCACAATTAAATTACTCCAAACCTTAAACAAAGAGTGGAATGTTAGCCACTTTAACTCTAAATACATCAATATAAATAACCATCTAATAAACGTCACAGATAATGAAACTAGACAAAATTTATAAATAAGTAACGAGGAGTCTTTTAGTTCCAACTAATACCATTGCTGAAATAAAATATTACAGGAGTCACAAGCAACTTTAACCGGCAATGCAATAGTAACTATAATACATGTTAAAGAAATAAATACACCAAGTCTCTAGAAATTCAATCCTAGCAACTACTCTACGTGGACCCTGCTCCATCATCAAAGTAATAGCAATCTCCCTCCTCATCATAATAATAATAGTCATAACTCGCGTCATCCACAATGTAGTCAACCATGTCCTCATACCCTAAATCTGCAATTGAAAAAGAATAAACCCTAAAGAGTGAGCTAATGCCCATTATAGGGTACCATACACATGCACAAGAACACATAAGTATGATACACATGCATATACAAGTAACAATAGCAAATGTGACAACAATTAGTTTAGTCTTTAATTATTATGTCCATCAAGTAGCATAGTCTCAGCGTCTTGAGACTTGGAGTAGGTCACGACCCGTATAATCAAGCAATGTAGGTTATTAAACAAGTATTAGTGTTAAGTCCTCTAAAAACCTAATTAACTGGTAACCAACCTAGATCTATCTGGGTTGTTTCAATGTAGGTCTCTACTTGGGACAACGTTGTGTAAAGATTACCAGGCACCTCAACATACTATTGGTCTCCACCAATGGATGGTCGAAGCTAAGTACAAGCAACACATTTATATAAGATTCAAGTTTAGTTTAAGTCAAATTAAAGTTACTACCTTAACATACACAACCAAAACAACCATGTATCTCGTACTTGGCTTGAACAAAATGTTCAAATTTCAATACGTCTTTTGATGTTCTATTACCTAATATGCTACATAAATAAGCAACTCAATCCCTATTCTAGGTCATTAATACAGCTACTCACACTTTATGCTCCCACTCTTCAACTAAAACATAAGTCTCTACAAGAATTGACAAATCAATCTTTGAAGGATAGAAGTTTTATAAACTTTTTGTTTAGAAAACTTGTTTAAAAACATGTTAGGAATATTTTAGAATAAAAAAGAAGGTTGGAAAAGCCATAAGAAATGAGTTATAGACATTCTATACACTGCTATAAACATGGTATTTGAATACTAGGGTGACTGGCATCTGGACGACAACAAGAACTCACATTTGTGAGTTTTTCAAGCCCCCAACATCTAAATACTAGCAAGCATGGTGTTCAAATGCCAGTTACATTTTGCAGATTTTTGTAGAACGTAACTTGCAATTCTTCTCTTGCATAAACCTAACTCTAAACCCTAACTCAACCCTTCACTTCCCTAAGCCTTTTCTACTCCTAAACTTGCTTCTTAACACTTCAATACACTCTTCAAACAACACTACAAATTTCTAACACCAAATCTCACAATTAACCCTTCAATCACAATAATTCATTACAAAAATGAAACTTGATATTACATAAGGGTTCAAGGTCAACTTACTTGATTTTCTTGAAGAAGAAACATGCAACCTAAACCTATCCAACTCCTTTTCTCTCGTGAAACAACTTTCTCTATGTTTTTTTCTCACCAATCCTAGGAGAAAAACTAATTTCCATGAAGATTACACATAAAACTTACCTAAAGATGTCATTTCCTTACTATTTCTTGAGTTTGCTTCACCTTTGATGCATAGAGCTGTCCAAATTCGACCCCTATATTGCTCTAAAGGGACTTCTTCTGGGTATTCTGCTTTGGCAAAGGAGGAACCATAAAAAGAAAGGTTAAGGAAAAGTAGGAGATCAAAAGTAACATAAGTGAGAAGAGAGGGGGGTTTAAAATTTCCTGATGACAAAAGTACCCTTGTCAAGACTTGAAAACTTCATGTCATACCAAGCCCCCTTTGTATTTTATAATCTCCTTTATTTATTAGTTTAATGAATTCAGTTTTTACATGTTGATCTTCAAATGTCCCATTCTTCTTCAATTTTCCTCTAAACTAAGAAAAACCATGTGGTAAGATCAACGTATGCTCAAGACTTGTATATACATGGCACCATAAGAGTTGAGTGTGAGTATCAAAGATGGTAATGGTGTCACGACCCAAGAGGGCTAGTCGTGGCAATCGCCGTATACCGTATAAAGGATTGCAAATTGAATTCCCTTACAATCGACGACCTTTTTATACGATACACAAGGCTACAGCTACCACTAACTACCAAGAGTGCGCAAGCTTAAGCAATATCATTTCATAACAAATAATAATATTGTAAAAACATAACACATAGTCTATTTACATAAGAGTTTACAGATACAGAATCTGAAACGTATCTGAAGTTAGACTATTATAAAATTACATATTCAAATCTATAATAAGACAAAAGTATTCTCCATCCTCATCCAGCTCCCACATTGACCCTGTGTAGAAAACTAACCTCGAGCATGTGGTAGCCTGACTCTACAAAGAGGTCGACCTACGAAAGAAGACTACAAGGGTATAAGCTAACTAGCTTAGTGAGATATTTTCCCTCAACCACACAACAATCAAGTTATACAACAGTTAAGTTTAACCAAATGAATTCATGAATAAGCAGTATGCCAAACAAATACATGCAGGTGATCAGGTACTGCATGCAACTTAGATTTAATACCCTCAGAAGTCAGGGTTGGAGATTCATCGGTACAATTAGATCCGGCTATCATATTAGAACTTATTTCATGACGAAACTCCGCGTTTCGTATTTAAAATGTAATGGTACATCCATTACTAACCTTATCAAAATGAGTTTTACATATGATTGTAAGTAGGTTCACGTAGCCCTCACTCACCTCTAAACGAAGGCCTCTGGACTCAACCCATAGCTAGGCAGTTGGTGCCTCCAACGCCTGGTCATCCCACAAGCAAGGGTAAGGTCATATCGCACGTGTATACCGTACGAAATCAATAACAATCAGTAATCAACCTACGTATGGCCTCTCGCTACCTCCTTGTAATGTGACTGCTCGGAATTAGTTATGCAGTGCATAATTTATGTATGATCTAAGTTAACTTTTCTAGTCAAATAAAAAGTTAGGTCATATTTATTCAATGATCATTCCAAATCACAAACAATCAATCTAGTGAATCTACTATACAACAAACATTATATTATTGAAATTTAAAGTAAATTCACCAGTAATAACAATTATCATGCACAAGCATAACCTAACCCCATACACATTCATTCATAAATCATAATTTAGATTCACTAATTATAAGCACAAACAAGTATGGAATCATAAGGAAAAACTCACTCAACCATGGCTAGCTCAAGGGCCGTAGTAGTCTGTGGGCAACTCAGGGTCGATATCAAAGTCACTTAAGAATAATGAACATTTTGTAAGTCTAGGAATTTAAAGCTAACTAGTGTTGTAATTTGTAAGGTCTACTTCGCTTAGTTACGTGAAATTGTCGNTTTTTTTTTTAATTTCTCTTCTTCTTTTCCTTCTTCTCTTCTTCTTCCTTTCTTTCTTCTTTTCCTTCTTTCTTTTTCTTTCTCTCCCTTATGATTTGCTTCCAGATTTCGGTGTGCAGAAAAAATTTTTTTTTTCAGCTTTTCCTTTTATTCACGTGAGGATTTAGCTTAGATTTTAAGCTAAAATCTTAGATAGTTATTGCAAGATTTTTGTTTATTTAGTTAATCAACACTTGGCAATATAATCCATCACGTGGGCTGCTAGTTGGGGTTTTATTTTGCTGATTTTGGTTACATTTTGTGCAGGACATGAGATTGAAATGAGAAAGGGAAGAAAGAAAAGAGATAAATTGGAAATGGAAGAGAAGGAAAATGAAAATTATTAACAAATATATGTAATTTTTCGAATCATATAAATTATAACGATTCTCCTCATAAATTAATTTTCAAATTTTTGCGAAATTTTATCAATTTAATTGGTACTCGTTACAATTATAATTTTTATAAATTATTGTAGTGATTTCGTTAAAATTTTGTGCGAATAGGCAATTTAGTCGAAAATTACATTCGACTATGATTAATCACTATTGAGTAATATTTAACTATTTTATAGGTTTATGTTTATGATTTTAGGATTTCGAGCAATTTCGGGTTTGATTTTGATTAATGGTGCATAAACTAGTTTTAGGGTTTTATTAAGCGATTTAGAGTTTCGATCAATTCCTAAAGTTTTGTTATTGGTGTTATATTTGATTTATTAAACTTCGTAATATTTTATTGTTACTAGCCTTATCGACTTATTGTACAGTTTAGAACACTCAGACTTGAGTTAGGGTTCAACTATTGTTTTTCCTAGGGTTTACAAATGATGCGTTATGCTTCAATATTTGAGCTATACTGGAGCAGTGCTTGGATGATTGGTTAGTATACTTTCTATACTTGTTAATAATTAGATGAATTAACTTATGTATTCATCTTCCTCTCCTTGTAGGCTGAGCAATTACAATAGATTACCATTTCTCTTGACCATACCATAACTATAGCTTTGGCTAATCAAGGAGTACATCTTTTACATGACCATACCGTAGTAACATTGTAACCTACAACTTAGCGGGAGCTAGAGCAAGAGCATGACCATACCCTAATCATATGTACATATTAATTGAATATTGTATTGAGATGCATTTTAATTAAAGTTAATCTATTAAAATTTCTTTTAGAGTCCTACCCATCTACTTGTCACACTATACTTCACCTTTTTAGTTGTGTTTTGTTCTTCAAGTTGAATTGAAGACTTATATATTTTTTGTCAAGAATGTATTGGCTTGGTGTTTGGAGTTAAGGACATGATCTAGCATCAGGAATGCAAATTGATTTTCATTATTGAATACATGCTTTCTTTCTGGAGTTGAGGATATTAGGTAATGTTTGGACTTTGTTTTTTACTTTTGAGTTGTCTTATACGTATTTTAGGTTGTTTGTCTAGATTTGTTTTTAGTGGAATCTAATTATATATGTGTTATTTTGCAAGTGTCAACAGTAAAAGCACATATGGTGAATGTACCTACTTCATTTTTATTTTACAATAAAGACATATTCACCATATATGCCTTCTTCATTTAAAAAAAATGAGTAGATGTGCCTTTTTCTTCGAAAATATATATATATATATAATAAGGTACATAGAAACACTATTAAGGTAATATATTTTGACTTAGCCCCTTTTTAATAATTTTTTTAGTATAAGAAACTTGTAACTTTAGCTATAGCATACCTTAAAGCTCTTTAAAGATTTTGCTTTGTATTCACATTATGTGTCCCAACATTATATAACTCCACCGTGCATGCAACCAATGTAGTATTTTTGTTACTTGTCCATTTTCTCATACTTTCCTTATTTGTTAAGCAAGCATAGGTGATAGTTGAATTTCATCCATATCCGTTACCATCATGACTATCACATTAAAATGAAATAAAAAACCCAGCAAGTGAATATATTGGCATAAAAAGGTCGTTTTTTCTAATTTACTATCTCATTAAGGATCATGACAATGATAATGATGATTGATGATGATGAAAGACCCTTATTATTATTTCAAAAACAGATAACAATAATCATCCCTTTAATCTGTCCTAGGATTTATTAACTCTCTTTGGCAAACCTTAGAAAAGTTTATATATCCTTAGTATCATTTAATAATCACTAACATTAAAGAAACCCAAAAACCTATCCCTCTTAGTTAAGATTTTGCTGGTGGTAGCAAGTAAGAGATCAATATCTAGGTATGACTTTCTCTCTCTTCAAATTACTTGATATCTTTTCACCATATTGATAAGTTTTTAATCCCAAATGTTCTCAACATTATAGGGATTAAGAATCAAAGTCTATGACAAGAACATTCAATTAAAGGTAAGTTGTTGTTGTTTTCTTATTTATCTCTCCTTAATTGATCAAAAGTAATTCTTCTTATAATCCTATGAGAGGATTTCAAGAAAATGTACCAAGGTTGTAGTTCTTCGCATAAGGATTTTCATCTTTCAAAGGATTATAAGGTAATTTCCTTATCTTCAATTCTTTTTTTCCTTAAATCCTTAACCTAGATCCCTTTGAGTTGATTAATGATGAGCTTTAATAGAATATAGGATTGAATCATCAAGTGGCAATTTTTTGTTGAACTTGTGATTTAGCGTATAAAAGTTAGTTTTTCTTTAAGATTTAAGTGTTAGAAACCTTAAAACTTTCTAGAACATATATCAATATTATAATTTCTTTCTCAAGCGTTTTCATTTTCTTGAAGGATTATGAGGTGACCTTCTTGTTTTCCATTCTCGTAATTCTTAAACCTTTAGCTTTAGATATGTAAGAGTTGATTGTTTATGAGTTTAGATAAAATCTAAGATTGAATCATTAAATAAGTGGTATTTTTTTTTTGTTAAACTTGTGATTTGATGTATAAAATTTTCTTTTTTTGAGGCTTGAGTGTTAAAAGCACTAAAACTTGGATGGTTTAGATGATAGCTAATCAACCAACCTCATAGTTTACTAACCCCCTTTTAGATTAGCGATCAACTAGCCTAATAATCTAGAAAGAGAAAATAGAGAAAGATGCTCTAGAAGAATGTGCTTTCAATATAGATTAAATGATTTACAATTAAAAGATAAATCTCTATACATACATAAGGCCTACTCAAGATGTAACACCTTGAAATTTTAAAATTTAAGTAGAGAAATAAGAAAATATTTAGGGCATTAAAGGGTCAATATGACATGTAATTGACTAAAGCTTGTAGGAGTAATTTGGTCCTTCAGAAAGTTGGAAATCCTACTAACCCTCCTATCATATTATGTTTAGTAAAAACTCTATCCTAACCTTTCTTTTCTCCTTATTTAATGCTCTTAATAACAGAAAACTCACAAGCATCTTTTGAAACCCAATCCTAAAACTCGAATATATATATATCGAAGTTTCAATACATAGTCTATTTAGACCATTCCTCCATAGATGGTAGCACCTTCTATAGGAATTGTATATATATATTCATTGAAGTGATAATAATATTAATTAATCTTTTTTTTTAACCAACTATGTTACAACTTCGAAGGGATTCAAACCTTAATTCATCCTATTGAGAGGTTAATGGTAATATTACTAAGCTACAACGGCCTTAGTAATACTAATAAATTGTTAAATATATCAAAAGGCAAATAATGTCTCGCTACATCTCATAAAGAGATAAATCGTAAGAACTAAATAATGAGTACTCAATAATAACAATAACAATGATATTAGCAATAATGATAATGAGACTAAATATTTTATATTTACTTTAGCACATAACATATGGGATAGAAATGATGAGCCCACATTTCCTCCTTGCTTTGGCCAATGTTATATCATGTCTATTGCCTCTTATGAGTCATCCATGTTGTCTTGTTGTGTCATGTTGAGTACAATTAAGTGTCAAATGTGTTCCTATTGTGTCTAGTTTAGTGAAACGTTGGGATTTATCGATCTTACTTGTATGAATAATTGTACTTGATGGTATGGAATATTAGTTCCATAATATTGAAACAATGATGCACTAAAAAAGTAGTGATAGGAATAAATTAAAGTGAATAATAAACAAATCAATGAACATATAATCCAATAAATGAGTAAAAGATAACTAAGTATATAAAATACAGTAATCAAGACAATAAAGAAAAGTAATAATTGCAATGGTAAAACAAATAAAGATAGTAAAATAAAGATAATAAATAAGTTATAATGACATAATAAATTAAAAAAAGTAAAGCAGTGTATTAAAATTTGATATAATAAAGCATAAGGATAATAACTCCTAATGCTAGGTAAATTAAACTATAATGACATTTTGTAAATAATTATAGATATTGAATGATAATAACGACTACAACCCTTCTTTTCATTATTAATAACTAAAATGAGACACAAAATGGGAAGTTTTGAGTGGCTCTAAAGCGACATTATATGGAATGTAAGAGTATATTAAAAGTGGGAATTAAAATTTTAAAGAGTAATGCAATGGAGCTCATTACATGAACAAGAGGATTTTAGTCATTAGACGATTGACCCAGAGAGAAATTGGGGAATGACCTTAGAAAATATATAATTCATTAAAGTGGAGATTTAATATCTGAATGGGGGAAAATTTTTGAAAGCTCGATTTTCAAATATGGGACTTATGGAATAAATAGAATAAAGGGAATGAAGGAAAATTTTGTAGATAAAAGTTACATGAACACGAAATAATAAATGTTACCCTAGGAGATATTGGTCACAATTTGATAGTATTAGGAAAGTAACCTAAGCTTAAGTTCCTCAATAAAATTGGACTAAGGGATAAGGTAATATAATTGTTAGTATTGGATACTGATAAAGGTTTACAATTTAGTGAGAGACCTTCTAGAGAATCTCAAACTTATTATTCTAAGTGACTAATTGTAAACTTAGGAATTTAATCTCATAAAAGGCAAAATACAAAGAGCAAAGGTGATCAAGTGTATTAAGGTCCAATGGAGTAACATCAAATGATGAAGGGAGATTTTACAGAAGAATTAGGAAAGAGAATTTATTGTGAACCTAAGAAAAATATAAGTAACAAATTGGAATAATGTTAAATTGATGTTAGGGAGGAAGAGATTACAACGCCCTAAAACTTAGGATGCTACAGCCCGCTACATATCACTACCCTCTACTGACATGTCAGGGGTTTAAGAACTTACAACCTGCCTAAGATCCAAAAAATAATTACGTAAAATCTTCTAACTCACAAATAATAATTTGTCAATTCACCAATATCAACTCCTTAATCATTAGTAAAAAAGTAACATAAATACTCATTCATTTCATCCTATACGAGGATATCACATTACTTGCCTAAAATAATATAAATATAACTACTTGACTATAATCCTCACAACTTTACAAGTAAGATAAAACACATAACCAATAAGAGTCACAAGCAACTCTACTCTACAGTTGGCAATAAAAATCAAATCCCAGCTCTTGTCCATGCTTATCATATATTCTATGCGTAACCTTACCCGTCTTAGAGTAGCAATCTCCATTCTCTTCTTAATTATAAACCATGCTGGGACGATCATAACTCTTAGTAATATCATCATAACTTAAACCAATAGCTAAAAAATAGTAATTCCCATAGGGTGAGCTAATGCCCAGTATAAGATACAATACACATGCGTGTGAACATACATGTAACAACTCAAGCATATATAAGTAACAAAATTATGGGATTTTGTTTTTCTTCAAAGAAAGGTGAAAAAACCTAAGAGAATCATGATTTACAATGTATAACGGATGGAAATCCATGCTTTGGTATTAGCCAATTAAGAAAAGAAGTGAATACTTCTAATCTTTTGGTTTTGTTTCAATTTGATTGTATGAAAAATAGTCAAAGGTGGGTAAATGCTTTGCGTATTGTTGAAACATTAGTTGATGTTAGGTTGAACTATTGAAGAAGATGATTGAGGTTGACTAAATAATAATGTTGAGGAGTGTTAGAAGATTTCGAAATGGGAGTTGATGTTGGAAGGTGTTTAAGGAGTGGTGTTTTGGAGTGAGAATCATTATTTAAGAGGATAATGGCCTAGGATTACGAGCATGATCTTAATCGTTATTTTCCCGGATGTATTGAGGTGAAGTATGTGCATGGAAATGAAGGAGATTTGTGGTTGAGAGAATCATAGCCAAGATTTATGGCCATGATCCAAGGAGTGAACATGTTGATTTTACAAGAAAGAGAATCACAACTAAGGTTCACAACTGTGATACTTAAGCATGAACCCGTATTACCCTTTTTTTCCCTATTTCTCATTTCTTATTCTCCTAAATCTTAATTTAACCTGCCTTAAACTAGTTTAAAAGACTAAATTAGTTTTTAAAATTTAAGCTATGCTAAAATCCGGACTCAAGGATCTAATGAGACAAATGAGAGAACATAGCTAGGATAAGAAAACTTGGAAAACAGTTTCTAAATGCTGTTATCTTTACATCGTATGTTAGTTGTTGACCTTGGACAGATTTTTGGTGTAGATACAAGAGATACCACTAGTTTTTCACAAGATTTGGTATGAGACGCATGTATGATTATCATGCTTGTTTGGAATAATCGTTTAACTGAAATTAACTTAAACTTGGACTATGTTGTTTGTGCTTGTTTTGCTTCGGCCTCCTCTTGGTAGTGTCTAAGAGGGTTAGTAAGGCCTTTGGTGGTTGTATGTGACTTGCTTGATGGGGGTTCCTTATTAAAGAGACCTAATGAGATTCTACGAAGGGTTACTTAGGTGATGGTAAGAGCCATACCAATACTTATGCGTGTATGTATTGCTTATTTAGGGGTTATGAGTTACCCCAGGTCTTGGGATGTTAAGATTGTGTTGTTTATCAGTTAATAATAATAAGTAATAAATAGTGTTTGCTACATTAGTTGTTAATATGATTACATGTGATTTGTGAATGTATATATCATGCGAATTTGATTTTTTCCTTTTTGTACTAAGTTTTGGCTCACCTTATGTTTAGTTTTTCAGCTAGGTGTACTTGAGTAAAAGTTATAGAGTTTGATGATTTTGGATTCGATTGTCAAGTTTACCAAGATGGGGAGTGGCAACTAAGGTTTCTATTTGAAAATAATTTTGAGTTAAGGCAGTTAAAATTTATTTTGCAACTATTAAATTCTTGTTTAAAGTTTTTTGAAATTTAATTAGGTAATAGACCTTTTGATTTTATGTGTAGAGTAAGTTGAGACTATAGTATGTATTTTTGGAGATTTTAGTGTTTGTTTACACCTAACGTGTCGGTATTTGATAAGACACATGTTAGGCTATAACACCTCGAACTTTGGGGCATTACATAAACATAAAGCTAAGATTTATTTAATCTAATGACTAATGTGTCCACTTAATCCTACCTAGTATAGGTATAAGGAATCTAAACAATTACCAAAGTAGGCCTTTTGAGAAAAACTTGATCGCGAACTGCATTTGACCATATTATTTCTATTAGGCTTCCATTGGGTTAGAACTTGTGGATTTAATTAATTTTTTGTAATATGCACAAATAAACCCATGAATCAACGCATCCATATATATGTACCTCACCCATAAACCAGTGCATACCTATCAGAATCACATTAGTAAACCTAGAGTTGGAGTCATGTGGTGAACCATATGTCTTTTTCTTCTTCTTCGTCAATGTTGAAGTCACACCAAAAACTAGACTCTTTTCTTTTTCTTCTTCTTTATTTAAGTTGTGCTAATAAACCACAAGTCAAAGTTATGCTAACTGTGGTAGCAATTGGTGATTTGGTCACGGGTAGTGACTAAGTTATGGGGTTAGATATAGTGGCTGGTTTTGATTTGAAATGCATGATTATATAGTAATTTCAATTATATTGATTATTTATTCATTATTTATATTTTTGTTCAATCAAACAAATAATGGCTTGTTACTTATCTATTACAAATTTATCAAATTGCTATTTAATTTACCCCTTATTCCATGCATGAAGTGAATGGAACTTATAGATTAAAGAAAATTGGTAATCTTCACTTTGTACACTTCAATTTGGCATTTGGCACTTTACATGTTTGTGTTGTAATTTTTGACATTTCATTTGCTTATATTTTAATTGTATGTGTTATTAGTAATTAGTAGATACGTATTAGTTTATTATTAGTTCATAATAATTAGTTTGATAAGATTATGAAATATATTTTAGTTAAACAAACAATAAAAATTATAAAAATGCAAAAAACTAAAGAAATGCTTAAAAAGGAAAAGAAAAAAAATCAATGAATACGTCCATCCACCTTATGGTCAAGGGTAGCTAACCATGCCATATTTTCTTAGTGGTTCGTGACCTACCATTATAAGTAGATCATATAGCCTACAAACTAGTCATGACTTGTTGAGTTTTCATTGCTTTTTCTTCATTTTCTTTGATCTATTTTAAGGGTGGGTGATTACTTACCACTATGGGTTGGTTTCATGACCTCTTACAAAATTAATTCAAGGTCAGCCATCTTATGATTAGGGATCGGCTGACTATGGTATATTTCCTTAGTGGTTTACGATCTACCATAAGGTTAATCATGTAATCCACATATTACCCATGACTCATTAGGTTTTCATTAATATTTCTTTCTTTTTGTCTTTCTTTTCATTTTGAGGGTGGGGGTCACTATTATCATGAGTAGGTTGCATAACTCCTTATGAAAATTTATCATGGTTAGTCATCTCATGGCTAGAGGGCAATCAACAATACACTCTAGATAAAGTTGTACAAGTGAGCTCAACAAGCTAATCTACCTTGGCTAGTTTTGATTCATGGGTTAAATGTGTTAGCAACTGTGGTCAACTTGATAAGCAAGCTAGTTAGGTTTGGTCTGCCCTACCGTAGATTGGTGGGTTAAGTAAGTCAATCTACCAACTTGTGATATTTGACCCATTTATACAATTTGGTATATCAAGTAGGCCAACCTAACAACTAGTTAAAATTATTTTTAATGTAAAAATTTAATATTATAAAATAAACTTACTAAAACTAAATTTATTCAAAAAGTTATGTGAGGTAAAGTACATGAATTTACACATATACTTAATAACAACTTTGAAGATCTATTTATTATCTCACTTTTATCTATTTATTTGTTTATTTATTTTTATTTTTACTACTTATGAAACATGATAAATAAGATAACTAACTAACAAAACAAACCATCAATCATTAGTTGGGGAAATGGGAACATTGGATGTAAGTTATTCTATTCACATTTCTCCTTCTTCATTATTACTACTGACGTCTCAATCTTTCTTGATAAATATTATCACGTTTTTCTCATCATTATACCAACATTAATAGTAGTACAATTTTACTTTATAATATGAACTCTCAATTCTTTTAACTCATTTTGGTATTTGAAAAGTTAGACCTTTTTTTTTTCTCCTTCTTCTCTATAATACATTCCCAAATTTTCTAGAAATGGGATTAGGGTTCTTTGTTTTCTTTGCTTTAATTTAGAGTATTGTTTTAGAACAAGTTAGAGGCCTTTTTTGACTTTTTCTTCTATTATTTTTTTAATTTTTATGGGTCCAAGGGCTAGCATGACCTAAAGTGGGTTAGTCCTCTTTAACATGTGGATTAAGTGGGGTAAGTTGCAGTTCGTTTATAAATGTGTTGAAATTTTCAATAATAATCCCTTTTTTTCCAGATATATGGGACTCATCCCTACTTGCATAGCCCTGTCTCTAAATTTTGTTTTTAAGAAATTTTTCTTTTTTTTTTTAATTAATTGCTATTTTCTATAGTTTTTATTATATATTCAATTAAAACATATCTAACAATTTTATTTTACCATTAATTGTTGTAGACCAATCTAAAACTAACGTGTAATCATTAGTTCTGAGAGATATAACTAACACAAGTACATAAAGTCTCAAAAATATAAGTGTAGACATATAAAAGGTGAAAGGGTGAAAGCTCCAGCATACCATTATTTGTTGGCTATTAGCTAATTTAACTATGCTATTTTACTTTTTTAACAATACCACTGGTATTCCTCAAAGTAAAAATGCAATCTCATAATAGTTCCCACTTAAAATATATTACTATAAAAGTTTAAATTTTAATTTACTACCCTATGGCTAATAATTAGGTAAAGAATATCCTATATCTGCTATCATCTTGAAAAACTAGGAAGGCTTAACAGTCTGCTACGTACTTAAGTAGTCCATACAAGATATCTTAAACATTAGAGTGGGTTATTTTTTAAATTTATTTTTAAATTTCAAAAATCATTGTTAAGTTTAGGAAAAACCATTGCATAAGAATTCACTTTATCAAAATGAGTGGAAATCATGTTTCTCAATACGTTATCATAAATAAAAACTAGACATCGTAATCGATTCCAACAATGCTCCACAAAATGTAAGGGCTCGCAAGCCTACTAAATAACCAAATATTAGACCCATAAGTACAATCATCCAAGAGACTCTATCATAGTACCTCAAAAAAGTAGAGATAATGCGAAAGTAAAAGTATTGCTAGATGGAATACAATAAGGTGAATCATGGCATAAATTACAAATATAGCACTAATCAACTAATCCTAAATCGACTCTATGATCCACCAAAACATCACCATAAAAATCATTCTTACCTAAAAATAGATTTAAAGAGGTAAGCTCCAAAGAACTTAGTACATCAACAACCATACATATGCATATCACATAGGTGTAGTACTAATGCAACAAATAATTTATTTAAATTAAACAAGTAACATAGGAGTGATCATAGGTCTTGTTATTACGATAAGGATCAAGGGGGTCCAATCCCAGAAGGCCATCAAGGGTTGCGGGAGCTAATCCAGACTCCACATGGAAGCTTAGAAAGTAGTCTCATATGAAGGGCCTTACCATTCATACAGACATTGTCGAATCGATATTGTTGACTATAAATGTCGATATTATTCCCTCTTATTAACTACCCACTAAGCCATCCAAAATGAGATAAGCTTCAACTACCACATCATCCTAAAACTATACCTATAAATGGAATCCAATCCAAGAGTATTGTCATTTTGGACCAAGCAACCAAGCATGTACAATCAACCATTAGTTTAGATAAGTTTTCATTTTATTTCAGTTAAGCTTATCCTATAAGTCTAGTAAGCAGCATCCAAGTTCATTATGTATCTTCATGATTCCACACCATAAGCATGAGTTATTTCTAATTCCGAATATATATGTAAGGCCCCACTCGAGTATAATTACCGATCATCATACTATTCAAGAACAAAAGTCATTATGTACCAACTATTTACTCTACCACTAGGTTCATTGCAATTAAGCCCATTAAATTAACTAACTATTCGATTAATTATTGGTTGTTATTACTTAATTATCTATCAAAATCCATTACTTAAATAAATTTTGGGCTTACTACTTTATATTTAAACAAATAAGTTTAAGCATTTTTATTTTAATAAGTTCCATTTAGGTTATGGGCCTTAAGGGGTTAATGAGCCTAATTAGCCTCTTGACTAATTTTGGGCCCATTAACCTAATTAATTAACTAACCTTATTAAGACTGAATCTTCTTAATTATCTAATTAAGTCATTGATTATCTCATTAGGTTCACGTTTTTATCATATTTATGTCAAATGCTTATTTTCAATTAAGGCCTTATGGTTGGCATTTAAAAATAATAATAATAATACGTCCTTATGGGTTTTAGGCCTTAAAAAGAAATGCGCCTTACTAATTTGGTTTAAGTTAGGTATGTTGTTAGGTGATTTTAGGGTAAGACTTTATTCCTGCAAAAATATAAAAAAGGTTAAATGGTACTGGGGCTAGTCTAGTGTAGCCACTTTGATACATAAGTTAGTAAGTGTTCGAGAGAGAAATAAGTGAATGAATATCGAGCTGAAGGTCATAAGAGAGTTCTTACAATGCTTTATCTTCGTATTTATAGGTAAACATCGGGTGTTTGAAACAATAATTAATCATTAGTCATGGACTACGTGAAGATCTTGTAACCAAACACATGCCTAAAATATAGGAGTAATGGGCAGTTATTTAATAAGATCACACCTGATCATAACTGTTCAAGCCACTTTTCTAAGTTCAAATTGGATATATTAATAGGCTAAGCTTTAAGGCCCATCAAGTAGGCTAAGTCTTAGTCAGCATCAACCGAGAATAGAATTAGTCATCCTTTAGTCAGCCAAATAGTCGAGTAATATTTTAGGGTGAAATCTAACTATCAACAAGGTCCATCAAGCAAGTTAGGTAATTAATTAATCTAATTAAAGGCTTAATCATTATTGTTAATTATTCATTTAGTCCTGAGTCTAGACTAAGTCATTTAGGGCCTAGTCCAAATATAATTTTGAGACATCTCTTAATACTAGGGCCAATTTATAGTATGAGCTATAAAGGGAAATATGCATAAGTAGATTTCGGGTTTCATTTAGGCCTATAAATTAATTTAATTGATTGGGATTTATTATTTTATTAATTTAGTTTTATTTGTTAATCAAATCAATTTAATCAAACTGAGTCAAATGGTTTCAATTATATTATATAAAACTTCATGTGAACAAGCCCACAAGCAAAAGGTGAAGGTAGTTCCTCTTAAGACCAGTTTAGTAGGCTAGTTTAAGGTTCAATAGGTCCTAGTCCAACTCCTTTACCCAATAATTTATAAGTATTGTTGTATTAATCTTTACTATTGTCAATTTCCACCTAATTCCATCATTTTGATTATTTTATTCCATAAACTCATTTTTACTAAGTTCTTGCATTCAATAGGATCAAATATCTTCCAATCAACTTTTCATTTACAAGTTTGAATTCAAAATCGAGTCTTGTGTTTTGAATTTAATGTTTTCAATATTGGAATGAATTTAAGGATGAAAACTCTATATAAAAACATGTTTACCACATTATGAAAAAATAAATATTTTTTTTGTGAATTTTGGCGATCAAAGTGGATCAAAAAGTAGTTCTTTGGCATGAACATCTTAAATGTTTATACGAGCACTCATGAGTAACTTGAATTTCAAAATCAAACTTTGAAAAATTAGAAAACACATAATTGGTCTTGAAGCAAGTTGAAAATCAAATGATTATCTCACCCAATCATTTATCACCAATCAAGATTATTTATGAGGCCATTCCATACATCAATCAAGGTCATTAAAATTTCTCTATGTTGCTGAAAATTACAAGGATTTTATGAAATTTAGCAATATTCAATCATTTAAGTACCAAGATCACACTTTTAAAGGCCTAATATACATAGCATGCTTCATATTTGACAATTTTAGGACTAAAATTATTCTAAAAACCATTATTTACTAGCTACATTCATGATTGGCATGTTAATAAACATATTTCAAGCATAAACACAAATTATAGCATGCCATTTGTTAAAAAACATTAAGTTAGAAACTTTATAAGCCAAAAGTATTATGTATGTACTCTATTCGAATCATCATCTAAGATCAAAATTATATGAGAATTATCAAGAACACCTATTTTATTTTGGAAGAAGCTGGAAATTATTACCAATATAGTTCAAATACTCAATTTACACATCCTGTTGTTCTAACTAAGTATTTAAGTATAGTATGTAACACGTATGCATCATTTAATACCTTATTTATGTTCTAAACCCAAAAAACAATAAGGGAAACATCAAGAATGCAAATGGCATAAAAAATCATTCATTTTAGCAAAATGCTAAAAGTTATTTTAATTTCACCAATCCTAGCAATTCAAGCGTTTAGATTGAAACTTTATGATACCAAAAGATCATTTATGTTGCAATTAACCTAAAATTAACAAGAGAGACATCATTTAACCATTTATATAACTCAATAACACAAAATTGGAGAAACAACATATTAACTCAAAAAGTGGTCAACAGTTACAAAAGAAAAGAGGAAATCTCTAAATTATGTCCATTAATTTTTACATGTCATCAACCAAACCTAGTATAACCTCTAGGTTAACATGATTAAAGGTTGACTATGTCTAAAACAACATGAATACTCCCTATATGCACTTCTAAGTCACAGTAGGATATGCTAAGTGTACAACCAACCTTCTAAAGTTCCTAAGTCCTAATAACATGAATAAAGCATGTAACAATCACTAACATAAACTAAGTAGGTTACTCTAAACTCTGCATCAAGATCTCACATCCATCATTTACACCACTAGTAAGACCACGAGCCTTCATTTCATGTCACCAATCATTGATTAAGCTTATTAAACCAAACCATTTATTTACTTTTTCAAGCTCTTAAATCATCATGAACTTTATTTTAACTTAAAGGTTAAAGGCTTACCATGAGGAGTTCTTGAGAAACCCATTATTCTTATTAATGGTGCCTGATAGGACTTCTCTAAGGAGGGACTTTTTTTCAAGAATTCCTTAAGACTTTAAGTAAACAAAGCTTCTATGTGAAGTTTTTAAAGGTTTAGCTAGTGGAAACATATTCTTGAAAGAAACTTAAAGGATAATCACTTTTGATGGAGGATGCCTATGCTAAGCTTAAGCAAAATGATAGGAGCACATAATTTTCTCCAAAACCTAGTTTATATAAGACAACTAAACTAGATTAGTGACTAAACTTAGGTAAAACTAAGGTTTTGACCTAAGCTAGATTAGGGTTTGGAGACTCTAGAATATTACATTAGCAAGGACTTTAAGGTGCTAAGAGAGTCTTAAACCTTATAAGTAGTGGCAACAATGAAAAAAAAAAAGATGCTAAGCTTAGAACCTTAGGTTAGCTTTCAAGTAAGCCCCATAAGATTTTGTCTTTTATTGATTATTTTCAAAGGTAACCCTAATGACCTAACAAGGGTTTTATTTTATCTAAACACCAAATTAACTTCATTAAGGCTTATTAAAATCTAAAATACTTATTTAATTGATTGGATCCATTTTTAGACAAATCTTTTGTCACTTCTTAAACGGTGGACTCATAACAATCCCACTATGTAAATTAATTTAAGATAAAAGCTAACCTTATAACTGTTATCATATATGTAGCCTATACAAGGCAAATACGACTCAACTAACCTAAAGCATCCAACATAATACCCGTTATAAGTAGAATCTATGATATTTCCTTTATAATAATCATAAGAAAAACCTATAGTATATACTTTTAGCACTTATTTCACGTTTACATGGCTATATCTACATCAAAAGTTTCAAAAGCTTATAGGTTTTAACACATATATACAAACTTTATTAGAAAACTATTACCCGCCTAAGGTGACCAATTAGTTTTCTCAAAACATGATACCAAAAGTGATTAAGTTTTAGTGATCTTCATACTTTTACTCACTCCCAACCCCTTACGAACTAACCTATGGTTGGTTGTAATACTGAATCTTTACTTCAAATTAGTACTTGCAAGAAAATCCATAAAGATGTGAGTACAACTAGCTGAGTAAGTAGGATGGCGACAGAAGAGTACCATACAAACACAAACAAGTTTATTAATTATAGTGAAATACAATACAATTAATCATTTAGATATCACATAATGTTATCTAATCCATTGTAAGGTTAGAGAAATTACTTTTACTCTAACCCAAATTGAGGAGTTTCCTGTAACTCAAATAAAACTAAACCTAGGTTTATGCAATGGAAAACACCCTCCTCTTGAGACTACCTTCAAACCATAGTGCCCCCCCTTGCTACGACCTCTTCGTTTGTCATTTAGTTCAATTAAGGATGAGGAAAAGACCATTTCAATCATTCTCATTGAAGAGGTCAGTATTTAGTCTAACATAATCGTTTCGCCTAATGGGTTGCTATGCCTATTTACTTAAGTTAGTTGTCAGATTTCTATTGGTTTCCTTTAAGGGGTAGTCAAACAAGATCAAATAGACCAATAGTAAGAAGTCATGTAGAATAGCACGCTAAGGAGTTCAACTCCTATCACAAAATAGATTATCAATCACATATGAAGCATACGTATAGATAGGTAATTTATAACCACAAACTAAAGTACTTTTAAGTCTCCAAATACTTTGATATATACTTTGATATAATATCCCAATAAGCGATAAAGTTACAATCCCAACTTTCTTGTACTAATGCTTGCTTTAATAGGTTTTTATTGTCAATGTTCTACTCACTTAGAAATCATACATATCCCAAAACCTAAATTTAATTTTCGTAAAGTTTACGAAAATGTTAGGGTTTTATCTAGCTTTACATATTATTGTATGGCTTAATTGAAATGCCATTTTGATAGTTATTCTAATAAAGTTATACTTACACATATATATACTTAAAAGTATTTTATTCATACATTATGAAATATCGATATGATATAAGTTATATTAAATTAACTAATATTAAAGGATATACGTAATTATACTATTACTTATAATATTTCGTTTCAATTGTATCGAAATGTAACTTTAATGGTCAAATTATGTTTTAATTATGGAGAAGTCATCATAGCAGGATAGTTTTTGTAATATTATAAAAATACCTTATTTTATTATCTAAAATTGTCCAATTTTGATAAAATTAGTATCGTTGAGCTTGTACGAACTTGTCAATACGTAATATCCGTTCTATTTCAAAAAATTACTTCTAAAGGATATTTTTAATTCTAATATACATGTAAACCCATGTAACAAGCATTATCATATTATTTTCATATTTTGGCTAAATAAGATATATTTTACATAATTTTCAAATAAAACATAGTAAAACATGTATTATCTAGCCCTAGTACGTGTATACCATAACCTAGGTCATATAACATTACAAAATATAACACAAACAACTTCTAATCAAATCTAACCAAAGTAGATAAAATTGTGATTTGATCAAATAATTAATATATTTTAGCTTAATATTGCTAAAAACATGTCCTAATTAATAAATTAAGTCATTGAACTAAGAAAATTCATAATAATTAGCTAGGATTATCAAATAAATCTACAAAAAAAATTTTAAACTCAAAAAATATATATGTAATATAACTTGCAACTTGTTTTGCGCAATTGAAATTATTGCTTAAATATGTAAAATTACGTTTTTGCTCTTAAATTACAATTAATTAAGCAAATAATATCATTTTTATACAAAATAATTTTCAATATGTCCTGATATTATTACAAGTGTCCAAAATTCATCAAATGTCAATTTCATCAATTATTTCAAAAAATTCCAATTTTAGCAATTTTTATGGCAAAAAATATAATAAATACTAAACATATATGAAATCAAAATCGGGATACATAGCATTAAACTAGATGTAATAGAGATCTTATAAAAAAATCTTAAGCTCAAAACAACATTCTTATGAAATAATCATAATTGTACAAAAATAAAAGTACAACATGAAAGCATCCTAGAAACAACATAGGAATAAATTTTTTCAAAATTTTCCTAAATGATTTACTATTTTTAGAAAATAAATGAAAAATAGGGTAGAAAATTGAACCTTATTTTCATTGGAGCTCTGACCACTATCGGTTGGTAAGGGTGTATCAGATGGCAAAGACATGGGTGGCTCTACTAGGGGCTATTGAGGTTCAACAATAGATCATCGATTGGTTAGAGAACTAGCTCAGGTCGATCCATGTGTTGTTTTTTCTAATTTTTTTTTATTTTTCTATAAAATTTTCCAAAATTTTTCCTTGAGTGTTCTAAATCTTAAAATGTATAAAATGAAGTCAGGAGGCCTATTTATACTAAGTTAGATCTACTAGGATCTTTCTACATAATTAGGTAATTTTATTTTATATTTTATTAACTTTTCTATCACTAATTTCCAAAGAGGAGGTGTCACTTCTTCATGTAATTCACTTTTAATTCATCCTTTAGCTAACTTAGGGGTTGCTCGGTAGGTTCCAAATTTTTTCCTAGGTATTTTGATTAATTTTTTTAGTATTTTAGTTAAATTTTCATATATTAGATATAATATATTAATGTTTAGGGATTTTGTTAATATATGTGTATATATCCTATATAGATGATACACTTAATGACTATTCATATTTATTGGGTCATGTTTTACCCATATCATTTCTTTTTAAGACTTATTTTCTTTTTAACTTTTTGAATTTATTGCTTATTTTATATCTTTCTAGGTTTTCAAGTTAATCTACAGGTATATTTGTATATATATATATATATATATATATTTATACATTAATTTATGCAATATTATTCACTTTTACGGTTTAAATAATTTATTTCTAAAACCTTATTATATTTTGGGGCTTAGATTTAAGGGTTCCAACTAATTTTATATTATATTGAATAATTACACTTTTAAGGCTAATTAGGGTATTAAAAAATTATTTTTAAAACCTAACTTTACTCGATCACTTCTATTAACTTTCTAACTTTATTATAAAGTTTGACCTTAATTGAATAAGTTTTCCTGAAAGATTTAAATTGACGTATAGTTGCCTTGAATCCAATTTTAAGGACTCATATCTTGTTTGAATTGGGCATGAGGGCTACTGGTGTTGGTTCTCATTATAGGGGTCTTAGGCTTATCCTAAAAAGCTTTGGTGGGTCGATAGAGCTTAGTGGGTCTACATCGAGAGCAAACATAGGCTAAGTGCACACCATAGATTACTCTGTATAGTTACTCTAATACTTAAATTAATTATTGTAAGATACACAGCACCAACTTTTTAGGAAGAGAGAAAGAGATCTTTGGGGTTTTTCTTAGGTTGCTCTCCCTCATACTTGAAAGCCATTCGGGGACTTATATAAGAGGGATAGGTGTGTTGTATTTGACTTATTCCCACCACCTAACCTCCTATAGGTGTTGGTGATTTTAGGAGGTTAAAACTATGCAACCATACTCTACATGCACCACCTGTTCTCCTTTATCTTCTTCTTTAGGTACTGGGTGTACTTACAGGTATACCTATGGGCTTAGAGGTTTATAGTAAAGAATGAACTATCATTTCTTATAAATTGGGCTCAAACTTTTGAAAATGCTTTTTAATGAACTTTGAATATATTTTTTTGTCTTGAATCGAGTCTTAAACGTTTTAATACTTCTAATTAAGTATTAAAGACTTTTCTTTAGATAAAACTCATCAAAATTAGGTTAGGAAAGAATGTCATTTAAAAAAAAATTGGTCCTGAAATTTAGAAATTTTTCTTTAATTGACCTTAGGAAAAAACCCACATATTTATTAAATGACTTATGAATTTTTGGGGTGCTTCATTTACAAACTATGTCTTAAATAATAGTTCTAGCAGAGCTATTTTGACAAATACCGTTCCTAATACGTAGCTAGGAGTTGTGATTTCACATCGGTGGCCAAGTGTATGTATAAAGCAAAGAAAGTGCAGGTTGTGCTGTGCTTAATGTGTAGGTTAACACTGTGTTGTCTTTGTAACGCTTAGATTAAAGAAAGTGCAGTTGCAGGTTGTCTTTCAACTGCACCGGACCTATAATTTATATAAAATGATAAATATTGACAATATTTCAATTCACTTATAAAAATTCATTCAAATCAGTGTTTTTGAATAGATGAACAACTGTAAGAGCAAAAACAAACTCCAGCATCCTAGAGTTGATTTGTGACTTCATTGATAAACTCCACCTACATTTCCAACTCATTACGAACCTCATCAACAGTCCAACACATAATAAAGTCCAACATTTTAGAATTGATTTACAACTAACACATAACCACATGTCAATAATATAATAAATGTATAAACTATCTCAAATTATAAGCTAATACTTCGATATTTCACTGATTAAATGACGTATCTCTAATTATATAAAAAACACTACAATGATTTTGAGCCAAGTCGCCTATTACATTGTCTTTGGTACTGCTTGCACCTGCTGCATCTTGTGGATGAGGGTGGGTATAGTAAAGGCGGTTCATCTCATGTAATATGGCCTACGTTATTGATCTATTTGCACGATGCTCTTAAGTCTTACCCATATTAGAGTCAATTGGATGCTTATACTTCTGAGAAATAAGCAAAGTCATCAGAGAAGCAAAGGCGGAATCAACTTCGGGTGTATGAAGATCCATGAAGTTTGGTGGAATTAGTAGATCAACTGGAGGCAATAAAGTGACATGCGCTATTGAGACATGAACTATCGGAAAGAGATGGGTGGTTAGCGGATCTGAACGAGGAGAAGGACACCGATTTACAATTGCCTACTGATAACGACCCTTACCACACCCTGTTTTCTCCCCCCAACCATAGGAGCTGCAAGAATCTTCGACTGCTCTTGAGCATTTAGAGGGAACAATGTTAAGAGTCAGGCTCTACCGTATCTCGTAGCAAAGTTTGTGGAGACTCTTTATGGTAATGGATCCACAATTGTGTCATTCTCAAAATTACTGGAGCTGCCAAAAACGTCCTTTTCATCAACTAATTCTTCATTTGAATTAATGGATGGATCTTGTAAGATTAGTCAAATTTATCTCATTTGGATCATGCTCAAGAATATCATCATTCTCTTCGAATGTGACTGTAGCATTAACAAATTGTTATACCTGGAAGGTGAAAGAAGGTACAACAGTAATATTACCTGTATCTTGCTCACATGACACAGCAGCATTATCTTGTAACCTATACGACTCCACAGTGCACAAATGACTCTTTGATTTAGTCATATGAATAAGACTATCTGTATCATCATCGTATTTAGTGATAGGCAGCAAGGAATATTAGGGTCATGTGCCACATGATTTAAAACCGTAGAATATCTATAAAGCACCTCCAGTTGATATGTGCTATGATAAACTTTAATACTCGTGTGTACTTTACGTTACAATTCCACATAATCATATTGATTCTTATTTAGATTTGCTCAATGGTGTAGTATCATAATATGTTCCCTCTTTGTTAAACAAAATATTTTCATAAGAAAATATGACATGACAAATACAATAAAAATCATATTCTAATCAACCATAAGGAAAAATATAGAGTTAAATCGGTAATAATATCTCTACATCATATCGATTGACCTTTTGATAAATATTTACAATCATCGGAGTTTTATTTATTTGAGGATGAGGACACATGTTATTTTGTTAAAGAGCCTCTTATTGTTATTATATTAGTTAGCATTAGAGAAGTTAGTTTTAGTTAGTTCAGCTTAATAGCACAATATAAATACGTATATCTTCACTCAATAAAAGTTAGTTAATTCCAATTTTCATTTTTCCTCTCGATACTTTTCCTTCTTGCTTCTACTGCTAATGGTACTTTTTTGTTTAATCAATCAACATTAGAGGAGCTCGACATAGTATCAGAGCAAGCTTTTAGTAGGATTACTGGAAACTAAGTTTTAATTCGATTCCTAAAATCGTACTTGATTTGAGTATCTTTTCATTTGTCCAACATGACTAATAATTTGGAACTGGCAAACAATGATCCATGCTATTTGTTTGGTTTGGACAATCCTAGAATGATGATAGGAGGCATAGTTTTTAATGGAAACAAGTATCTTCCATAGAGTAGATCTATGAAACTAGGCTTAGGAGCTAAGCTGAAAATTGGTTTCATAGTTGGTTCTATGAAAATACTTGCTGATGGTTCAAATGATCTTAATAAATGGATTAGGGTTGATTATATGGTTAGGTGCTGGTTATTGAATTCCATGCTTCCTGAATTCGTACAAAATTTTTTATATACTCAATCCATGTTTCAATTATGGAAGGAAGTGAAAGAACAATATGGTGTTACTAGTAGGCCATTAGTTTTTCAACTTCAATATGAAATTAGTAATGTTAGGCAAGGAAATCAGACGATTACTACCTATTACAATAAATTGTGGAAGTGTTGGGACAAGCTTCATGAGCTATATAGTTTTCCTTGTTGTGAGTGTGGTCGAATGGAGTATTGTATGTGTGCTGTCAAGGAGAGGATTATTGAATATGATTCGTATATGAAGTTGATGTAGTTTTTTATGGGTTCATCTAAGGCTTACAAAGCAGTATGTAACCAAGTGCTCTTGATGGAACCCTTACCTTCAGTTAATAGGGTATACTACTTGGTTAAGCAAGTGAAGAAGCAGAGATAGGTATTTAGTTCTATTGTAGGAAGTGTTAAAATAACGGCCTTTAATTCTAATAGAATAATGGGTTCACTTAAGTGGAAGAAATTCAAGAAAGGATTAGTATGTAAAAATTGTAAGGTAGAAGGTCACCTTGTTGACACTCGTTTTCAGTTGATAAGATATCTTAACTGGTATAAAAGAAGGAAAATATTCTCAAAAGGGAAGTCTGGTAGTTCTACATCCATGTGCAGTAGATAGATCAACAACAACTATTCTTTGGATACTCCATTTGATGAAGTTGTTGCCGATACTCCTATTGTTGCTAACAAATCCTTTTATAAGTAATTTATGCAAGAACTTTGTCATGAGAGGATGAAGATAATGAAGCAAGGAGACACTAATGTAACAGCCTCGGCTTTTAGTCTTGTAAACTGTGTTGGTATGAGTTTTTCCTTATCTACTACTTTGACAGCTGTGAATGATAACCTTGTTGTATGGATTGTTGACACTGGGGCAACAGACCATACGATACCCTATTTTCATAATCTATATAATGTCACAACCACACATAAACCTATACCTATTAAGTTGCCTGATGGTAACACCCACTATACAACTCAAATTGGTTCAGTTCATGTTAATTCTCAATTGACACTTCATAATGTGTTGTTTGTGCTTAAATTTATACATAGTCGTATATCGGTTCATAAGTTGACCTTACGATAGTCCTTGAAAGTAGTTTTTGATTCCTCTTCATGTCTATTCCAAGACTAGATTTCTAGTAAAATTGTTACAACAGCTTAAGCTTAAGAAGGATTGTATCTTCTAAATCTTAAGTCAGTTTCTATTTCCTTTGCTTCCAAAAATACAATAAACATTTCAGGGTCTTGTTGTTAATTCTTTGAATAAAGAAGAGCTTATGCTCCTTCATAATAGGTTGGGACACACTTCAATTTCTAAGCTACAACAGTAGAAGATGTGTAAGAATTTTGATTTTTTAGATTTCATTTGTAATACCTATCAAGAATCTAAGTTTCATCGTTTGCCCTTTCCTATTAGTAAAAGTGTTAGCTTTAATGCTTTTGACTTGCTTCACGTTGATTGTTGGGGTCCTTATCATATATCTTCCTTAATAGGAGCGCATTACTTTCTTTCCATTGTCGATGATTTTACCAAGTCTACTTAGACTTTCTTGATGTATCATAAGAGCCAAACATCCATTGTCTTGATACATTTCTTTAAGTATGTAAACAATTACTTCTCCTGCTCCCTAAAGTCAATCAGAAATAATGACGGAGGAGAATTCATTTCTCATCATTGTCAAGAATTGTTTCATAATCTTGGTAACTTACATCAAAAGAGTCTTCCTTAGACTCTACAACAAAATGGGAAGGTTGAGAGAAAACATTGCCATCTTCTAGATACTTTGAGAGCCATTAGGATTCATGCTGGTTTACCAAAACAGTTCTAAGGAGAGTGTATACTTGCTACCATACACCTTACTAATCTCATATAAGTTGCTAATCTTTCTAGATAGTATCCTTATGAGATGCTATTTCATAAAGCTCCTGGTTATAGCAAGCTTAGAACTATTGGGTGTTTGTGTTATGTTGCAAAGCTTGGACCTCATAGAGATAAGTTTGATGCTAGAGGAGTCAAGTGTGTGTTTCTTGGTTATGCAAGTGATTACAAGGGTTATAAAGTTTGTGATTTGTCTTCAAAGTAATTGCTGTATAGCAGAGATGTTAAGTTTTTTTGAAAATATCTTTCCCTTTCAAAATTCATCTTTGCTTGATTCAAGGCATTCTATTGTTCCTTCTTCTATAATGTTTCCTTTTGTCTCTTTTGATTTTTCTTCCCATGCTCAATCTGAGTTTGATACACCATCTTCTCCTATACCTTTACCTAAAAACACAACTATTCCAATTCAAAAGTTTGATCAAATTATAACGCCTCCAACTTAGCTTAATGGATTTGTAAGTTCTGTCTCTACTAGTTTTGATGCTATTGCCTCCTCTACTCATATTACTAAATGCCCTTTGTTTGATTCAACCATGTACAAACATTTTCCTCCAGATTATGTTGTGTCCTTTGCACATGTGTTGACAGTCCATGAGCCTCATAATTATTCACAAGCTGTTAAACATCCTGAATGAATAGAGGCTATGGATAAAGAGTTGAATGCTTTAGAAAGTAATGATACTTGGTAGCTTACTTTTCTACCTACTGGTAAGAAAGCAATTGGTTATCGATGGGTTTATAAAACTAAATTTAGACTAGATGGGAGTGTAGAGTGCTATAAAGCTAGGTTAGTTTACACTTAAGGTGAGGGTGAAGATTATAATAACACTTTTCACTAGTTGCTAAATTGAATATGATGAGAATTTTACTTCCTGTTGTTGTTTCTTATTCTTAGCCTATTCATCAAATTGAGTCGATAATACCTTCTTACATGGGCATCTTGATGAGAAAATATATATGTTACCACCTAAAGGTTCTTCCAAATCCTAACCGAATCAGGTTTGTCATCTTAAGCACTTGTTATATAGGCTTAAACAAGCCTTTAGGTAATGGAACATTGAGATTTCTCGTTTCTTGGTTGCATAAGGTTTTCAACAATCTAAACATGATCATTCTTTGTTCACTAACAATTCTAGTGATGGATTTGTTGTGATTCTCCTTTATGTAGATGATATGCTCTTAACTGGGTCCAATGATTCTCTTATTTCTAAGATCAAACACAAGTTAGATGTTGTGTTCACTATAAAAGACCTTAGTCCTACTCGTTACTTCCTTAGTTTGGAGTAGTGTTGTACTTCTCGTGGTTGTTTGCTTAGTCAATAGAAATTTATCATGAATGTTCTGGTTGATACTGGTCTCGCTACAGCTAAACCAACAAGAGTTCCTTTTCTAAATGGTCTTAAGTCAAACAATAGTTTAGGGAAATATTGCCTTATCTAACTTATTTTTAGCGATTGGTTGGATGTTTATCTTACATCAACTTAACTCGGCTTGACATTAGTTATGCTGTACACTCTCTTAGTCAATTCATGCCTAAGCGATGCACAACTCATTTAGATGCTCTTTTTCATGTTCTTAAATACTTGAAAAGAACCATTAGTTTAGGTCTGTTTTATTTAGCATCAAATGCTTTAACTTTGTCTGCATTCTTTGATTCTAATTGGGTTGCCAACTTATTGGATTGCTGTCCTATCACTAATTATTGTCTCAAGATTGGATCTACCTTAGTTTCTTGGAAGATAAAAAAGTAGCCTACAATGTCCACTTCTTCTATTGAAGTTGAATACAGGGCTTTAGTAGTTATTACTAAAGAAGTTTTATGAACTATATACCTCCTTCGTGATTTGCATGTTAAGCTTCAACTTCTTGTTCCTCTTTTCTGTGACAATAAGTTTGCTTTATTCGTGGCTTCTAATCCATGCTTGCATGCTCGAGCAAAGCATATCGACGTGGATGTCCACTTTGTTCGCGATCACATTTCCTTTGATGTTTTGCGTATTTGTCATGTATCTTCATGAGAACAACTTGCAAATTCTTAACTAAGCCTTTTGGTGATTCTCAGTCACAAGTATTTCATTCCAAGTTCTTGCTTTTGTTGATTCCAACTTGAGGGGGGCATGATAAATATCTAATGTCATCAGAGTTTTATTTATTTGAAGATGAGGACACGTGTTATTTTGTTAAAGAGCCACTTGTTATTATATTAGTTAGCATTAGAGAAGTTAGTTTTAGTTGGTTCAGCTTAATAGCACGGTATAAATACTTGTGTCTTCGTTCAATAGAAATTAGTTATTTCTAGTTTTCATTTTTCCTCTTGATACATTTCCTTCTTGCTTCTATAGCTGATGGTACATTTCCATTTGATAGATCAATATTGGAAGAGCTCAATACCTTTTAACTCGTATTTATGCCCTATTTGTTAAAAAAAAATTAATTTTTTAACCTATACATACTAATATTAATTAATTCCATCAGAAGTTTATAGGAATAATTTATCGAACAATAATGCAGCCCAAAAAAAAAAAAAACAAGAAGAGAAATAACGACACATATGTATAGAAAAAAGAGTAAATTAGGCAAAATATTTACCTAAACCATAATAAGAAGACATAATAAGTTTTTTAAAGGGAGACAGACTAGAAAATAGAGAGAGTGATTAGTTGTGCTTATGTAAAAGTGTTCGACAGAAGGGAGAGTTTCCATAAAAAATGAAGTATATGAAGCTTGGTTGAGCATAAAGGCCGATGCAAACGCAACTATAAGTTGCAATTTGCGGCAGTAGAATATGCAAATGTATGAGGAGCCACGCTTTAGTTGCCACTAATCTATTCAACAGCTTGGTGGTGAAATAACATTTTTGAAACTTTCACCCGATTCTCCACCCCCCCTAACGCACACCCACCCCAACCCCCATTTTGACTTTTCTCTTTTCACCGCTTTTGCCCCACTTCCTCCCCATAACAACCACGCCGTTTAATCTCATATCTCTCCCGACTTTTTTTCCTTCTGCTTTCTACCCTGAAGTTTCTGTTCATCTGAGGTTGGTCGTAAATCCTTTACCTTCTTCTTTACTCGCTTCTCTCGACTTCCAGTTCTCAATTCAATGTTTTAATCTATTCAATGCGTGATACATTTGTTTCCATTCCATTTTCTCATTTTTACTTTTTACACACTCAGTTATAATGTTTTTTTTTTTTTTTAAAAAAAAAAAAAACAAGTCAGAGGTGCCTGTTCTTCGTCGTTTAATGGTGAAACTTTCCTTCTTCAAGGTGTTTGTTAAATTGCAAGTTTAAATGGACGTGGAGAAGAAGAAAAATCAGTTGGCCGAGTTTCTGAAGGCTGTTCCGCCTGTTGAATTTAGCTGCGTTTATGGCTCTACTCTTCATCCAAACAACACTCACAAGGTCTCTCCTTTCCCTTCTTTCTTCTAACTTATTTCTCTTTTTTCTTAAATATATTTTTATATTTGCTCATAGAGTTTGATTCAAATTCTGCTACTTAGATTGGAGAAAAAAAGAAAACCATGAGCTAGGAAGGAAGGGATAGAGAGTGAGTGAAAGTAGTATATATTATGTAATTTTAAAATGTAAAAGCTTTAATTACCTCACACTTCTATATAGTAAGAGATAACTATAATTTAATTTATGAATTATAACATGTTAGCATTTTTGGCTATCCATCAGGGTTCCATGGTAGATTATATTTTTGGTGTAGCAGATCCACTTCAATGGCACTCTCAGGTATAATCGTGTTGTATATTTCTATCTTTTTTTTTTTTTTTAAAGTTGAATTTATTTATTATCTTGTGCTTAACTTAGTAGGATCTATTGGAATTCGCCTAGTGATCTTAATTTATTGTATTTGAATTAAGACCAGAACTTGAAGTTAAATTCTAATCACTATGCTTCATGGATGCTCCACCTTGGAGGCGCTAAACTGGTGCTCTTTATCTCTCTGCCCTGTTGATCAATACTTCCATATTCGAGCATTAGGTTTTTTGCAGGGTGTCTAAGATCCTTATGTTCTTTATTCAGGTTACTCAAATTGCAGATGAAATCAGTGTTGGAGTACACTTCAACCCATTTGTTACTTGGAATGATAAGGTATTATAACATATTCTCAAGTTGGCTTCAGCATCCTCTGCAAGATTGATTGTGAAAGTTGTGTATATGTATCTTGGTGCTGGATGTAGGGCCTTACATGGAGTAGTGTTTTATCAGATGGTTAAGTATGGAGTTGTCCGCATGCATGACTTGATCCAAGATTTACTTACCTGGGACAGATTCTATTTAAGTGGTCGACTGCAAAAGCCTGTATGTTTCTCCCAACCTTTTCCTTTCTAACTGACTGGCTGGTCTATCGTTTGCTCTTGTACTGCACATAATTAAAGTGTTGCCTTTTTGCTGCCGCATGAAACATAAGAAAGAAAAAAAAGCTCTTGAAAGTTGATATATTGTTTGGATGTGTTAGAGATAATTTTTGTTATGTTTCTATTACTTTTGGGTAATTTCCAATGAAATTAAGTACATCCATTCCAAATATATAAAACCTTGCTTGTAGGAGTGGATATAAAATTAAACCAAACCATAAACTGGACTGAATTGGTCTTTTATGGTTTGAAAAGTTTCTCTAACCCAACCGTATGGTTCAATTAGGTGTGATTAAAAATGTAGCTGTTAGTTCATGGTCTGGAGGGGTGAAATGGACTGAACAAAACTTTGCCTACCCTGCAAGGTCAAATTGGACATCTGCTCTAGATTTCATTGGAGTTTCTCGGAGAATGTACATTAAATTATTAATATCTTTTGGTGATTTTGTGGGGGCAGGGGCAATTCTTCCTTTATTGGTTATTCTTACATCTTTTGCTATAGTATATCACCCACTTTTTAGAAGGACATGATATTTTCCCATTTTTCTCATTTCTAAATCATCACATGGCTTCTATATCCATCTTCTTATTTGGCCATCTGGTAATGTCTTACAGGTTCATATTTTGTTGGATAATGTGGATATCAGGAATGTGAATACCACTAATCTCAGAGCTGCAATTGCGGCAGCTCTTCTCCTATTGCCCCCTAAGTTCTCAGAGGTTTGGCGATCTTTGAGAAATCAAACTCAAATGAATAGAATGAGAAATAAATGGTTGTTTTGGTTTTGCAGGAGGATCTTTATGCCAAAATATGTAGCCTCTCATATATGGGTGACTTGCGCATGCTTTTTGCAGAGGATAAAAATAAGGTAAAGGGTTTTCATAACTTTGGCAGGCTAAGATAATGGAAGGTGTTGAAAAGTTTTTTTGTTATTAATCTACTGTTTTCAGAAAAATATGGTATTAGTCGGATAACCCACATATTGCTAGTGCTTTATGTGTGTCTTCTCTTTATAGCTAAAGTAATGATATTATCTGCAAGAGTGATCTAGAGATTCACACTTTTACCCGTGTTGTTGATTTGATTGGTTAAGCACTGGATATGTCAAATGTATTTTCTAGAACTGAATATTTGTTAGTAACCTTTATAATAATGTAACAACTTACTGACTAAACTTATAATATGGACGGTGAAACATTGGTCTTTGTGGCATGTATGGCAGAAATTGTAATGGATTTCCCTTCAAATCGATTTAGGCAGGCTTAGAAAGTTGGAAAGGGCTGACTTCTTACTCATGTAAGATGTGGCTAATTAACTGACGATCTTATCAACTTTCTCAGTATATGGAGAAAAGAAAGTCAACAGTCTGGATCTTGCTCCATTAATTCTCTTGTGCCTTTCCCCCACTAAGAGCGGATTCACCCTCTAGATGGAAGGAATAGGTTTGCACAAGCAATTGATCCACCCCCAGTATTACCTCAAAGAGAAAGACAGTTTTAAATAGGGATGGGGCAATTGTTTGGACAAATGATTTTTCCCCCTTCAATTTATTTTTGCTTAAGCATTTTTTTCAAAGTGAGGTAACTTTTTGTTAGTGATGTTTTTGGTCCCCCTCATTGCAGTTTGGGTGCATATGGGGTGATGTGGACTTCCCGTCCCTTGTATAAACTGAGCAAATGATACCATGAGCTATAATTGATCTAAATGTCAACCATGTAGCATCATTATTTGATTGTGAGCTCCGCAATGTTAGATGATCAGAAATGCATTTGAACTTCTGTATGATTGATTTTCAGCTATTATTATTTCATGAAAGTGATTTCTTTTCAAATTGCATCAATTGTCCCAGGTGAAGAAGATTGTTCACGGTCAATTTAGTTTATTCCAGTCCATGTATAAGCCCCTTCTTGAAGAGTATGAGAACAGAGGTTTGATGAGATTCTCATCGTCAAGTGGTAAAGAAGCCTATTTGCATCAGGTAAGTAGCACTTTCTTGGGCTGCCAGTGCTACTCCTCTGACCCTTTTATCCCTATTTTTCGTGCTTATATGTGTCTAAATTGTCTGATACGTCTGTCCTCAGTTGGTTCTTCTTTATTCTGAAAACAAATTCATCCAACAAAGAATGAGCAGCCCTTTACATGAGTGGTAGTCTGATGCTCAAATGTAAAAAAATTTGATTGAGACTGAATGACCAAGATAGATCTTACCGTAAGAACTGAGATAGTGTTCCTAAAATCAGTTGATTTACTGCTTATTTTGGTTCAGAAAGTTAGGTAATGCATGTGGGACGAGATGACTTTTCTGCTCACAGGGCATGACAATTTAGACCTCAAGCTCACCGTACCTGTTGTGGTTACATTCCTCTGTGTTAAGAGTCATCAACTAATTGTGGATTAAGCAGTTTTCTTGATAATAAGTGGAAGACTAATTCCTGTTAGTTTTAATATCTGTCAGAAAAGTTTTGTAGGAAATTTGCTTTTGAATTCTTCATTACTCTAAAGACAATTTGGCTTTTCATTGATAGTATAAAAATAGTTTAGAACCGACTAGAATGATATGGGTTTTTTTCATGAAGCAGGACATTGACTTATTGAAAGTTCGTTCTCTCGTTTCTTCTCTTCCTCCAACGGTGAGAAACCAAATGGGAAGTAAACTAGGAGAGCTAACCAAGTTTGGTGAATCTGGTACGTGCTTAATTGTTACATCTAATATAATGTGTAGGTACATACTAAATGTATATAAGAATATGCCCTGAGATTATCTACCCTTGAATTTGAATGGAGCACGTGTATTGTGATCTTGTATTTATATTGGCATAATAACTGGAAAAATGAAGTGGACATCTTAAGGCCGTGTTTTCCTTGCATATTGAAACTCCTTCGAAGGAGGCCGTATGGATTGCAGATGATGCCTCCCAATCTCTTAAAAATCTCAAGTGCCTCATATCTGAAGCAGCATTGAGACCTGAACTTGTAATTTCATCAGTTTGGTGAAATGTGAAGCTAACCGTCAGCGATCATCAAGACTAACACAAAATCCACATTCACTTTCCAGGTTGCATCTTGCATGAGGTCGCGATTAGCTCAAGAGAAGAGGCTTCCAAATGCATGGAGAAGGTTCTTCGAAGGAGAGTCATGATTTCAAGTGCAAGGCAGGCTGTCTCTGGCTTGTTGACAGCTGGTGGTGTTAATGCTGCGAGATATCTAGCTAGTAAGATGTCCAAGGCTTGGAAATCCTGGAGATGAAGCTTGAAAGTTCTTTTGTTTTTCACTCTCAAATTTTGACAATTGCCTGCCATAAAAATTAATGAATTAATAAATTTATATATGTGATGCATTTTTCCTTATCTTTGTCTTGCAAGTTCATCTTTTTAGATTTGTTTAATGGTTAGGTTTATCATCTCCCGGCTTTATTCGTAGGATTTTTTTTTTTTTTTCATCAGAAAGAACTCTAAGAAAGTAATCTCGGGATGGATTATGAAATAGAATGGAAACCAAAAGGTAAGACAACTCGTTCATTTATTTGGTAATACATATGATATTGTTGATTTCATTCCGATGCTATATTTAATTGTAACATATTTAGGATGAATGAAATGCTTCATAGTAATATTGTCAAAAATGGCCTTAATCGTTGTGATATTATAGTTAGAATTGAATGTTAAACAAATAATTTTCAATTAATAAAGGAGGAATAGAATTTCGAATCTGCTTTCTTCAAATACGGAATTTATTCATATCATATTATAATATAAATTCTGTTAACTTTTGCCTTTTTATGTTTCACCTTATCATCCATTCATTTTGTTCATGTCATTATTGAATTTTCATAAAATTTCATTTATCACTATTCTTCTTCTTCTTCTTCTTATATAATCTCTTTATTCAAAATATAATTGCTACAAATGAATCTCTTCACGTTTCTTAGTCCTCTCTATAAATTTTGGTCCATAGATTTAGAACTGTGACCACTGTGTTTCCTCAATATTCTAGTTTCATGAAAGGAAAAAGGAACGCACTTGCAATGTATAATGCATAATAGAGAATGTTATGGATCATCTAAAGTCCCTATAGACTACAGACCAAATTGATCAAATGGAATAGGTGATCATGCGAGGTAAAATAAGAACAAAACATGCCAAACAATTGAATTTTGGCATCAAATCCATGCATACATTGGGCAAATCTTTATCGGTTTACATTAATCTATTTCTATACTTTGTTTCTTCATTTATCATTTTAAGTAATCTCCACGTGTACGGACTTTTAAATTTTATTTCTTCCCCCATGTTTGTACATATATATATGTTTTGTTCAACATATAAGCAAACATTGAATACTATTGTTTGCCTTTATTTTACGTTGTACATTGTGCTAACTGGATTTATTTTTCTCTTAAATCTGATAAATTTTTGGAAAATGTATATTCAATGAAGTAAATACGTGTCGAGGACTACAGCCAAGACCGATTGACTACAAAAGACAATCATCCAAGGTAAAATAGGAGCTCAACGTCCTAAACAATTGAACTTCCACACGAAATCCATGCATGCAGACTCTAGTGAACAAAATTTTATCCGTTTTCATGGATTTATTTATATATTTTGATGTTTTTATCTTTCAAGTAATCTCCATGCATATAAACTTCCCCACCCACCACACCCCAAACCCCAACCCCCCACCCATATATATGCACTTACATGTATATTTATCGGTTTTCATGGATTTATCTATATATTAGTTATTTTATCTTTTAAGTAATGCCCATGTATATAAACTTTTTTTCAATGTACATATACTTAAGTACATTTTTGTAACTTATGAGTGGATAGTGTTGTTAATTTTATTCACATTGTACGTTATGCCAATTTGAGGAGATTTTAGAGAATGTATATTTGGGTAAGTGAATATGTGCCGAGACTATAGAGACTCTTAACATTTGGATTACAATGCCAATGTCATTCTTCTTCCATTAGATTACTCATTTCAATACATAAATGAAATTAAACATCTTAAATGAATTTATTTGCTCTGAAATTCTAATGAGCAGAGCAAATGAAGAAAAGGAATTTTTTTTTTTTTTTCTAGTGTTTGTTTGGTTGGCAAGAGAAAGTATAAAAAATAAAGTTTTACGAAAGTTGATTGTTTTATTTTTTTCAGTAATAAAAAAAGAAAACCAAAATATCTAAATACTTAAAATTTTGAATTTGAGAAGCGTTTATGGTTTGTGGTTTTTCATTAGAAATATCTTTTTTATCATTTACAATATTTAATTTTTTTTCTCTTTTCATCCTTTTATTATTTGTAATTTTTCATTTTTATTATTTGTAACTTCTTGATACCTCGTATCTGAAGAGTTGACTATTTCAAAATAGCATATGATTCCAAATGAATCTCGAAAGGCAATAAAGAAGAGTCATATGAGCTAGTACATAAGGCATATATTCATATGGTTAAAAAGGAGAATGCAAATCATATTTAGAAAATTTTACGAGAATGTTAATTGTGATAATTTAATAACTAAATCCAATTTACATTTGTTAATCCGTATTACCTAACAGTATTCTCCTCATATTCGATACAATTTATGATAAACTATGTTAATAATACAGCGTGGCGCCTTATTTAGTTTCCCCTGGCACTGGAATCACCAATTATAAGAAATTGCAATTTCATTGTCTAAAAGCAACTCTAAACACGGGAAAGGAAACATAATCCAAAATCACAAATTCCATTTCGAATCCATTCTCACACGTATTAAACAGCGGGAAATTTACTTTTGATGTCGGTCCCAGGAAAGAGCGTTGGGACCTTGAGACACCTCATAATTTATGATTATCATACAAATTGTTCATGGTGAACAACTAACATAGAGCACAGTTTAGTATTAATCACTAGAAAAAGCATAACGCCGCATATAAATTTCGAAAGCCTTCAGTTCGAGGTTTTCCTTCATAGTGAGATGGGTTAAAATAGATCATGCCATGCAGTAGCAAGCGATCTTTCTTATTTTTATTGTTGTCCTTTCAGTAAGACTAGTTATATCATAATTTAAGCTGCCGCTTCATTAGCCGAAGACACCATCTTGAGGACATAAACAGGATCTCCCACTTTAATGACATTTCCCTTCCCTCCCATGCGAGGGTCCTTTAAGACTAGGTTCTGCCCAAAGTATATCTGCAAAGAAAACTTATAGTGAGTAATGCAAATTAACCCATGTGGTTGATGAGTTAAGCAGTTTGTGCAACTTACCTGTCCCTTTTGTTTATGAGTTGGACGCAAGACACTATCAGATCGGATCTTCATTAGAGTTTCATTTGGCTCAGAAGCAGCTATACCAGTGTCTTGATTAATTGTAGGTACCTGGACAAGCATAATCGTTCTTGAATCACACAGATTTGAGAATCACTAAGTGAGACTTGATCAGTTGAAGATTGTGCATAGAGCAATGAATGAATATGTCCTTCTCTGGAAGACGTAGCAGCAAATAACCAAAGGAAAGAGTTATCTTGCTGAATTATATGATATGACCAGTTAGGATTATATTGAACTAAACAAAGCACACGCATGGCAAGCTGGACAGATCAACCTATGTAGGATGGTTATCTGCTGTCTAGAATTTGTTAGCTCTTCACCAATTACTATAACAACTATGTATGTCATGGAAAGAAAATATAATTATATTGATTTTTTTTTTTTTTTTTTGATGCTTTGATGTTTGATTGCATTTGGGAAATTGTCTTTGAGATAATAAATTTGAAACAATGGATCTTTATATGAAAAGGTTGCCATGAAGGTGCATCTAGAGCTACAAGCTGTGGCAGGCCTTTCAAAGTTTGCAGAGATGGATCTAAGGCTACTAGCAACACTAGAACGTGTCTTATCACTAAATAATAAAGAAAGCCCATCCAAGATCCTAACAAACAAGCAGGATCTTTGGATATGAACATAAAGATGATATCCTGCTTCAATTGTTGTGGGAAGGCATAGGTAGTAAGGAAGTATTTGATACAGAGAGCCTTTGCCATTGGCATGTAAAACCACAAAGATATGAAAAGAAAAGGTAATTCTGCACCTTACAGCGAGAACATAACTTGACGCCCTGGAAAGTATGCTTGTTTATCATGATCTCTGTCCAGAGGTCTTCCGCGAATGGCTTACACCCATCTACAAAAATGCTGTTGCAAGTAGCCAGATGAGAACATTAGAACTTGTAAAAGCATTTCAGCAAGAATTTAAATAAATGAATAAATAAATAAATGGAGCAAGAGCACAGAGAGAGAGAGGTCTTCTGCATCAAGCGCTTCTTAATAGCCGTAAAAGGAAGTTTGCAGTTCCACCAAGTTGCCACAGGATCGCCGAAAATTTTTCATTAAAATGAGCAGAAGAGGTGGATATCTCTGAAAACAAATTGAGAAAATTCTTGTCAAGAGTATATTTCTGCATAGTTACTTTGGCCTAAAACGATTGACTGGTATTGGCTCCTTCAGGAGACTGTTGAGTGCATCCATTGATCCCTGCCAATGATGGAGGAGACATAACCACTATTTAGGCACACAAATAATTGGGATAAAAGCATAACGAGTATTTGTATTTTAGAATTTGAGCAGTCTAATGCCCAAATTTTCATTCTTTGATAATTTAGTCCTTAACACAGGCACTTGATAAATCATTTTTCACAAGGTATAGACACTAAATTATAGAAAAAAAAAAAAAAATGGTTCAGGCACTAAACTACCCAAATTCTAAAGTGTAAGCACTTGTTGTGCCTTTATCCCCAAATAATCCAAGACAAAAATACACATCTCATATATATATTCACTTCATCAACCTGGGATAACAGCAGAAATGGATATCCATCAGAAAACATAATTTTGTGGCCATTAGCATATTTAGGATCCACTGGCCTTGTCTCAGCCGCTGTGCCAAGAAAACCACTCTGTTAGGCTTGGAGATATAAACAAGGAATAAATGCATGTGGCATAACAAATAAATTTTACATTTACAAACATGTGATCGTGATCTAAGAGCTTAAATCTGTAGATCTAATATGGCTCTACATTACTGGTGTTAGCTTAGAACCAACAGCAGATTATCTAAATGGATTTTTCTGTTTCAATACTCCATCCAAGAGTTGTTAGTATTCAAGTGCTTAGTCAATGAGATGACAAGCTTCTTCACTTGAGATACTAAATACTGCAGTGAGGTTTATGATGGACGGTGAGGAATGGGAGCTCTTCCCTTAACTTTAAGACTCCCCTCATTTGTTGGTTAAGCTTTTGATTGAATCTGATATAGTTGAACACTTAATAAACTAGTTACAAAGAAGTGCAAGAGATTCAAACTCATAACCTTTTAATTTGATAACATGATAAATTTTAGATTCATAATCAGCTGATTCAAAAGTTTAACTCGTGTGATCTTATATGGATAACACTGCTCCACTAAGAAAGCAAATTATTCAAAGCACAAATGCGCATGCACGCATAGATGTGCAGACAACACCAACTAAACCGCATACTAATAGGATTTAGGAAGCAGTAGTTCATGTCTTCTTCGTTCCACAAAGAGACCACTTATTTGGGATAGGCAAAATATTAGAACCTGAATTGAACCTAACGAGTCGAGTTGGCTTTCCAAGGTAGTCTGAAAACCATTTTGCAGCTTCATGTCCTTCATCTAATGCGGGACCAGACCATTCCCAAACTGAGACACCATCTGTTACTACTCCAGTCTTGGCTACAGGAATCTTCAGTTCTTTCATTCCAGGAGCAGTAATTACTGAATATACATAAGATAGCTACATGAAGATCAATCAAATGCAGTAGATATGACAAGCAATAACAAGATTTTCTTTCCTTATATATTTACACACACACACACACACACACACACATAAATATATATATTATTACCTAGGTATGAATTAGCAGTTGGTTGCCAACCCTCCAAAAAGGCTTCATTTGGAAGCTTAACTGTAACTAAAGCGAGCTTGGGCTCATTTCTCTGAGTATAAGCCCTTCCTTTGGAATTAATGACTAACCACTGTCTGTCCCATCGGAATCCTGCATCCAACATACCATAATCGAAATTACATATTATTGATGTTATTAAATCAAAACCCACAATTTGACTCAATAGTCAATAATGTGTAGAATATTCATATTATTAAGCCAAAACTGGCAACTTGACTCGACATTATGCAGCAATTTTTGAAGCAACAGGTGTAGAGAATAAGGGCGTGGTAGTGTAGAATTGGTATTTTTATTATAAGTACCTTCTGCAGAAAAATAAATCAATACATCTTCAAAATCTCCATTATATTGAAGCACATGCATCGTGGGTGCATGTTACTCTTAGTCCTTAATGGATATACTAAGTATCCACCATTCCAAAAGTGTCATTTCTTATCTAACACTAAGATAAATCCGTGATGCCGGGACAAGATGAGAAGCTAAATACATCTGCATCTACCAATAATGTTTTACTTTTATCTTATTATACATAAAGAATTGAAAAACCGTGATCAACTGGATGTGCTTAGCTACTGGGAATCTGAGTCATGTCAACTACTCTTCTCTATCGTATTAGCCACGAGGCCAGAGCCATCTCCTAAAAAAAGAAAAACAGAGAGAACCTTATATGAGGTTAAGTTTATTCTATCAGACTGTTGAGATCCTATAGCCATATCAACGATTATAAGATGATGAACGGAACCCCGAATGTAAAGGCTCATGTTGGACAGCACATGCACAGCGCGATGAATCGTAACGAGCCTTCGTAACAACTAATGACAACTAACTGAACTTACTCCTACTCGAGAGCAAAATATGTGGGGGGAAAGAAAAAGATTTACCAGTGGAAGTGACGGGTGCTTGAGAAACAGAAATTCCACGACATGATTTAATAGGGTATACGAAGATTGATGACACAGTTGCTGATTTCTCCATTTCCTCTTCCTCCTTCTCCTCCTCCCCTTCTTCTTCCTCTTCTTCTTCTTCTTTGTCCTTGCCTTTTGTAATTTGCCTTTTCTCTATATGCTCTGTGTGGCTAAGAGTCTACTCTCCATGCCAAGTGATACGTGGCTTTATATCGGCACAAGTGATGTTTCAGCAATTTAAAAATAAGCATTATTAAAAAATCAAGTGATAGTTTACAATTTTTAATTGTATTGGGTATTTTTGTACATTTATATATATCAGTTTTCTATAATTTTTGGTATCTGATAAAGGAAAATGTATTTTTTCGGACTTAATGGCATATTGGCGACTTATAACTAGTATAACCTGCAATATGTGAAAGTTAGTAGATATTAACGTTGTGAAATCTTAACCAAAAGGTTGATCAGAGAAAATGGAAAGGAGTTAAGGATTGAAAGAGTTAATTAAGATTGAATTGTATCTAATTAGAGATAATAAAAATATATAAATATAATTTATATTTAAAACTAAAAATTGAGAGTTTTTATTTTTTTTTTATTTACATTATTTTTTTAGTAAACTGATATATTTTCTAAAAAATATATAAAAAAATAATATATTTTAACATAAAAATAATTCAATAGGTTCTTATAAAAATTAGGTTAGATTAACTGATTGAACTAAGATCACAATCAACCAAGATTAAATGGATGATTCGAGTTGATTTTATGAAAATATCAAATTGAATTTGATTGGATTGAGAAAGTTAATTCGAATATAATAATATTGTTATTTACCCTTTATTGCTCGAGAAAAGATTATTAGGGTATAATTGTATTAAAAACTATTAATTTTATTACTATACAAATAAAAATTTTATTAATGTTTGTAGTTCTACCCGGACAATTTTACCATTTAAATTAAACCCTTGAATACTCCAAAACATATCAATTACGGTTTTTCTCTTTTTGCTAATTTTTTTTTTTTTTTAAGTTTAGAGTATCCCGACTCCCAAGACTGTAGGTTTTTTTGGGCTCCTCCCGAGACGGTAGTTAGTGGAGCGGAATATGTTTTAATGTTGCTTTGTCGGCACTCACCTGTGACCACCTTGCCAGAGTAAATCAAGTCAAGGTTGATGGGTCATTTCCGGCTAGTATCGGAGGTAATGCATACGCGACAGAGGTAACGCATCCGCGACAGCAATACTCAAGATCAAAAAGTAATAATATAAAGAAATGCTAAATATTTTAATTTGGTGAACAAATTGCTTTTGTTGATGCTATGTAAAATCGTAAAAGAACTTTTAAAAATTTTAATCGTAAGTATACATAACTATCCCGTTGTTAACTTTTCATTTTATTTTATTTTATTTTTTAAAGAAAAGAGATTAGTTTGATAATTTATGTTAATTTCCAAATAAATAGAATTTGCAACTTCTAACTTTATGTGTAGCCACTTAAATTGAATATGTATTTGATAGGTAAATCTTGGAAATGTTGATAGAAGTTGTAACATATTTGAAATGGAATTTAATGAGTTTACAATAGTATTTATGAAAAATGCTCTTAATTTTTGGATGAATAAATATTATATGTACTCTTGGTTAAAAATTAACAAAGTAGTTTTTAATTAATTAAGGTGAAATGGAATAGCCTTTCTGCTCTCATGTGAAAGTGGAATAGAAATGTAATTTTACTCTCTTAGAAATAGAATTGAATTCCCTTTTAAAATTGGAATTGTTAATTTCATAAAATCATGATTTTCGTTTTTTAAAAATACTTCCAAATATAGGAAAGGATATCTTGCGACAAATGTCTTTGGATCATATACTCATGACCTAAGATTCATCTATGTATTATTAGGATAGGAAGGTTTTGCATTAAATTCTAGAGTATTACGTGATGTGGCTATTTAGTCCAATGAGACTTTTGGCTGGTAGATGAATACACCAATTCATACTTAATTTTATTTTTAGAATAATAATTTTTCTTTTAAAAATTCATGGGGTTTCATTCTTGTATAGGTTCATACTATTTAATAGATAAAAGATACGTAAATGTACAAGTATTTCTTACCTCTTTTAGAGATCGGCAATACCATATTTAAGAGTGGGTTGCAAATCAACATAGGTCACAAAAATGTGTGGAACTGTTTAAGTATAGGCATACAAGGGCAAGAAATATTATAGAAAGATGTTTTGAAATCTTGAAAATATGGTGGGGTAATTTAAGGAGCCCATCTTTTTACCTCATCAAAATATAATGTTAAATGATATTAACTTGTTGTTTATTGTATAACCATTCAAATGTACATACCACTAGAGCCCTTAGATTGTGATCTAATAGTAGGTAATGAAGTTCTTATTGAGTAAGATGGGATTGATACAATTAGAATAGTGAAAGCTAGTGTGAAATGGAATCAAAGGAGAGATAATTTAACACAAGAAATGTACGATGAGCAAAGGATTTGTCATAGAAATTAAAAAGTTGTTTCATGTTTGTATTCTTTGGTTATTAAAATCCTTTGATTAATGATTGTTTTCTCTTTTTTTTGAGTAATGTTTATATACATGAATTCTTTTTTTTTCTTTTTGTTACATTGATGCATTACAACTTTAGTGGATTTACAATTTTCAATAGTAAGGACAAAAACTATAGGCACAGTTAGAGTGAAAATAAAGGAAAAACATTACTTGTAGTGTTAGAAGAGTTAGCTGTTTAGGGCTATAGAGGAGAGAATGACATTTTTAAGAGCGGGTTGTACGAAGAAATCTTAAAAAGATGAAAAAATATATTATAGAAATAAATCTTAACATTAAGCAAATTGTTAACAAAATGAAGAGATGGTTAGTTAAATTGTTCGAAGTGTTTGACATGGTGAGTACTAATGGATTTGATTAAGATGACACAAAAAAAAAAAAAAATTGGTCATAATGGATAGTAATCAAGTTCTTGCAGAATATATGGAGATATGATCAATACTTTCTTTATTTAAAATATATTCCTTCTTTAATTCTAATTGTTATTTATAAACTATTAAATTGATGTATAGAAATATCTAAAGATCAATAACCATGAGAACAAGGAATTTAAAGAGTTCAAAAAATTATAAAATATTTTTAGAAAAGATAGAGCAAATGGTAAAGGGATTGATACATCTATTATGCTTTAAGAGATATGCAAGTTGATGGCTAAGATAATTTTGAAGAAAAGACGGAATCAGCACCACATTCACTTGGATTTCTTAGCAATCTTTCAGGTTGTGGTTCATTTACAACATCCTCTCGTGAGCGTTGAATAGCGAATTATGCTGCAGAGTTTATTACAACATTTGAAAAGATTGTAAATGATGTTGAAAGTGATTTCACTTTACTTGTAAGAAAAATTGCAAAGCCTCTAAGGGAGGATATTATTAAAGAATTGAATACTGTATGATAATTTGAAAATGAAGAGTTGAATGTTTTAATAAAAATAGCCGAAAATCTACAACATGAGAAATTTTTCTAGAGACTTTAAAGAGAGCAGAAGCTTGCTTTTGTTACGTGTTTACTTGGTTGATTTTGAAAGATACTTAAATCATTTGGTTAATTAGTAGTTGTTGATTATATATATTTGTAGGCAAATTGGTTAGATAATGGACTTTTGTTTTTAGTTGATTTTGAAGGACATTTTGATCATTTAGTTAATTAGTAGTTGTTGACATGTGTTTTTATGTGAACTTTATTACAAGTATTAGTAATGAACTTTTGTTTTCATGTAGCATACACATATTTCAATTCATCATATTGCAATTATTAATATTCTTAATTGTTATATTAGGAATGTTGGTTTAATCATTAATTAATATTAGAGCTATTAAATTATAGTAAACTTGTTGTAACTTATTGGATTATATTTATATTATAATATGTATTAGGTTGTTATAATATTAAGTTAATTAATAT